>CAUYRH010094395.1:0-50217 GCA_963574655.1 Perodicticus potto
TTTTTTTTTTGAGACAGAGCCTCAAGCTGTCACCCTGGATAGAGTGCTGTGGCATCACAGCTCACAGCAACCTCCAATTCCTGGGCTCAAGCGAGTCTTCTGCCTCCGCCTCCCAAGTACCTGGGACTACAGGCGCCCACCACAACGCCCGGCCATTTTTTGGTTGCAGCCGTCATTGTTGCTTGGCGGGCTGGGCTGGATTCAAACCTGCCAGCTCAGGTGTATGTGACTGGCGCCTTAGCCCGTTGAGGCACAGGCGCCGAGCCAACATCCTAGTTTTATTAAGCTATGATCAATTTCCCTGTTTTTATCAGGAACATAATGGTGTAAACGGTTACAGCAGGAGATGAAGTGAAAACACCAATCCTTTTTCAGTGAACCATACTTTTTAACATTTGAGGCATTTTCTGGTAAAAGTACACTTTGAATTAAGCTTTTTGAAATGTCAGGGGTAGTTGATGAAAAATTGAAACCTTAGGAAAATAAGAAGAAAATATAAACCAATGCTTAACAGAACCTTGGCTTGGGAAGGATTATATAAAGTATAAGAGTAACAAAAAAATCGCTAAGGGAGAAGTTGCCACAATTTGGCATAAGTGTTTTTAAACTTCTGCACTTCAAAGTAGATAATAAAAATTAAAAGGCAAACAACAAATTAGGAAAAACACACGTGCAGTAACTATAGCTGGGAATTATGATCCTTGCTGCAGAAAGAATTCTCACACATCAAATAAGAATTGCAGTGCTGTAGCCAATTAACAAAGCACATCAACAGACAATTCACAGGTGAACACCAATGTCTAATAAAAAGGCTAGTTTGCTCAAGTGGAGTGGTCACCAGAAAGCCATTTTCTTGTTGTGGATGCCAGGAGTCCACGATCACAGGAGGCTGGTTCCTTCAGAGCCCATGGTAGAGGGATCTCTGTGGCTGTGGCTGCCGTCCTAGCGGTCACCTGGCATTCTCTTGGTTTATACATACATTTTTTGCCTCCAAACTTCCCGTTGTTATGAGGATGCTGGTCATGCTGGACCAGGGCCCACCCTGATGACTTCATTTTGACTTGATGACCTCTATAAAGATACTATCTCCAAATAAAGTCATGTTCTGAGGTATTGGGGGGTTAGGACCTCAACACATGAATTTCAGGAGTACGTTTCAACCCACACCACCTGGGAAAATGTATTTATGATATAACTGAAAGCAAGGGATGTTATCATTCCAGTGGGTGGGTTTTTAATTTCTTTTTTTTTTTGAGACAGAGTCTCACTTTTTTGCCCCTAGTAGAGTGCCATAGCATCATAGCTCACAGTAACCTCAAACTCTTGGGCTCAAGAGATTCTATTGCCTCAGCCTCCTGAGTGGCTGGGACTATAGGCACCCACCATAATGCCCAGCTATTTTTAGAGACGGGGTCTTGCTCTTGCTCAGGCTGGCCTCGAACTCGTGAGCTCAGAAAATCCACCCACCTGGGCCTCCCAGAGTGCTAGGATTACAGGCATGAGCTACTGTACCTGGCCTAAATTTTTTATTTGTTTTTAGACAGAGAATGGAAGATGGTGAAAAACACACAAATATTTTTGGGTTGTGTGATTTAAGGGACCTATACACTTTTCTGATGTGTTTCATGATATATATCTTTTAAGTTTTAAAAATAGATTAAGGGATCTTCACTTCTTTTTTCTTTTTTTTGGCTGGGGCTGGGTTTGAACCTGCCACCTCTGGCATATGGGGCTGGTGCCCTACCCCTTTGAGTCACAGGCGCCACCCCGGGATCTTCGTTTCTAATCTGATGGTACGTGGAGAACCAGGTTTAGCTTAGACGAAACAGACTCACAGACAAGCAAGAACATCTTAAAAATAAGTAAGAATTGTCTTGAAAGAGTACATCATCCTGGCTGATGAACAGGCATGCCCTGATTTATCCAAAAGGAGCCTGGTCTCTCCAGAGTGATCTGGAGGCAGAGGGCACACTTGTCCTTGTGTGCCCAGGTAGCAGGACGAACAGGACAAAGGCCTCCTGTTGCAAACGGCCTGGAACTCTGGGAACCTGTTTGCTCATCTGCAAGGTGCATTCTGGGGCATTCCTCATCAAGCCCAGGTGAGGGTTCTCCTCTGACAGCACAGGGGAAAAGCTATATTTGGCACCCTTGTATTTCAGAATCGCCTTCAAAATCTCCAGTATATTCTTTTGATTATCCTCAGTGGTGGCACAACATCCTCACTTAAAGATGGTTTTGATTTTTGGAAGCAGCTGAGAGTTGTTTGCAGTCCCTCTGGTGATTCAGGCAGTTACACTAATGCTATTAGAGGCTCAGAAGGAGGGGAGGACCCAGCCCTGCAGAGGCCACTAGCACTGAAGAGCTGGCTGGTTGGAACTTCAGGTGCTTATGTCCAAAATGTACACCGGGCTTCAAAGACTTTGAGAGTGTAAAATATTTCTTTAATATTTTTTCATATTGACTACGTGCTAAAATGATAATAGTTTGGACACAATGGGTTAAACAATTATTAAAGTTAACTCCCATTGTTTCTTTTTACTTTTTAAAATGTGGCTACCAGGGAAAGAAAAAAGTTTTTTAAGATGAGGTCTTGCTATGTTGCTCAGGCTGGAGTGGAGTGGTCCAATCACAGCTAACTGTAACCTTTAACTCCTGGGCTCAAATAATCCTCCTGCCTCAGCCTCTCCAGTAGCTGGGACTACAGCTGCCCATCACACCCAGCTAATTTTGTAGAGGCTGAGTCTTGCTATGCCACCCAGAATGGTCTTGAACGCCTGGGCTCAACTGATCCTCTCAATTGCTGGGGTTATAGGTGTGAGCCACTGTGTCCTGCTGCTCCTGGGAAAGTTAAAATTGTATATGTGGTTCCTGTTTTCTTTCTTTTTTTTTTTTTTTAATTTTTTGCAGTTTTTGGCCGGGGCTGGGTTTGAACCCACCACCTCCGGCATATGGGGCCAGCGCCCAACTCCTTTTGAGCCACAGGAGCTGCCCGTTCCTGTTTTATTTGTATCGGGCTTGCCGGGTCTAGAGACAAGGATTAGTTTTCTTGTAATGCTTATTAACTGACCTTGTAATTCTTGAATTCTAAAAATATTCTGGACAACAGAAGGATACAACTTTTTCCAGGTGACTAATGGGAAAGACGACATATTTTTTGATGTGTAGGTTGCAATGAGATTTTTTTAAAGTGTCACAACTTGGCTGTCCTGCCTCAGAGTGTGAGATGAAATATTTAGAAGAGAGATGGCAAGAAGGCTTCCTGGCGAGCAGACCGAGCCTCCCATCCGTTTTGTGCAGCTAAACTTGGTTTTGACATTTTTTAAATGGTTGAAAAGATGCCAGAGAAGAACGTTTTTTTGGTCACATGTGAAAATGATGCAAAATTCAAGCTTCTGTGTCTCTCCTTGATGTTTCAGCAGTCACACCCATTTGTTTGTTGTCTCCAGCTGCCCCTAGCAAGGGCAGAATTGACCGGTCACATCAGAGACCATCTAGCTCAGAAACCCCCCCTGTTTACTCTTTGGACCTTTGGGGGACAAGTTTGCTGACCTCTGCCGCGAGGGTTCGCTCTATTGCGTAGCCCTCTCAATGGTGTCATATCTGGCCGAATCTCTCCGACCTTGGAGCAGACTGGAGTCCATGAGAGCCGCTTCTTTGCGACCTCTCCATGAGCCCATGAGAGCTCCCTCTCTGTGTCCTCTCCATCAAATGCCGGAGCCGCTGAAGAGCTCCATCTCTGCATCCTCTCCAACATGTACCGGAGCCCAGGAGAGCTCCCTGTCTGCGTCATGTACATTTTTAGACATAAGATTGCTTTTGCCAGTCTGAGGGATGTTGAGTTTTTGTTTGAAACTAAGAATTTCTGTACATGTTTACCAGTTCTTTGGTTTTCTTCCTGTACTTCACTCATTCTTTCTACTGGGATTTTGCTCCTTTATACAGTGAGTTTGTAGGTATTCTTTATATATTCTGGATACTGATCCTTTTGTTTCTAGTTTATTTTTATGAAAAATGAATTGTATGTAAACTCAGGTTCTTCAGATATTATTTGTGCTATCTTGGGGATCAGGATGCTGGGGGGACACACGGTGGGAGTGGGTTGGGAAGTTCAGGGAGGAATGGCTCCCATGTGCTGATGCCAGTCGTTCTTGTTAGGGGTGATGTGAATGGCATTTCAGGGTCCAGCTCAGAGATGCTGCACTGTGCAGGCTGCCCCCGAAAGGATGACCTGGCCCAGGTGGAGAACCTGCCTGCCCCCACATTGCTGTGAGGCAGCAGGACCCTTCCTGTAGTTGACCAGCACCTGCTGGGTGCCCGCTGGTGCGAGGCAGGGCAGGGCGTTCGGGACAGCAGCCCAAGTCCACGACTTTGCACTCTATGCATCTCCTCTCTCTTCCCTGCCAGGCAGGTCTTGACGAGCCCCGCCTGGGCCTAAGCGTGCAGAGGATGGAAACACTCGCCCCGCAATGTCTCTGGGCCGCCTCCTTCGCCGGGCCTCCTCCAAAGCCTCCGACCTCCTGACCTTCACTGCTGGTGGAAGTGGCAGCGGGTCCCCCTCCCTCCTGGATGGTGAGATTATCTACTCGAAGAACAATGTCTGCGTGCATCCGCCTGAGGGACTGCAGGGGCTGGGGGAACACCACCCAGGTGAGCCAGAGGGGCCCCCAAGGGCACAGGCCTGGGCAGGGGACCCTGAGTTCACAGGCCTAAGGATGGCACTCTGAGGTTACAAGCCCGCAGGGGCCCCAGCAGATTTCTCTGCAGTCACCAGGCCCTGGCTCAAAGTTTCTGTCTTGTTTCTTCATTGGCCCTAATTTCCCCAGCTGTGAGGAGAAACCCTCCCTCTTAGGAACCTGCACTGGCCATCAGGGCACCCACCTCTCTGGATGCAGAGGTTGAGTTAAGAACAGACAGAGCATCAGCAGAGCTGGGGGCCAGGGGACTGGGCTGAAATTCCCAAGAAATCACTGCCCTGGAATCTCACTGTTTCAAAATTTGGGGGAAAACTCCAGCTGGGTGCTGCAGGTAGAGATGGACGAGGGGAACCTTTCTGGACTCTACATGTTGGGGTCCGTGTCACCCACAGTCTGTCCTGGGACACTTGGAGGCCATGTTCTTGTGGTTTCTGGGATGGGACACTTCCTCCTGTGGGGACGGTGACTTTCTCATGGGTTGAGCCACTAAGAAAGAGACCATGTGTTCTTGGGTTTGGTTTGGTTTCTGGCAGGGCCAGGGTACTCAAGGCCCTGGGCCATAGCATGCAAGAAAGATGAGTTTATTTGGTGCTTTTTCTAGAATGTGAAACTAACAGTAGCTGTCCTCCCAGAAGGGGCCCTGAAGTGACAGGTTCTACACCCCCCAGCCCGAAACAGGCCCTGAAGTCCCCCAAGGGAGGAACAAAAAGATGTGTTAGTGATACCTGAGGCCTGCTTAGTCCCTTATCCTTCGTGTGAGCTACTTGCAATACACAATTTTATAGCTTTATTACACAAACCCAGTGGGAACGGGCGGGGCCTCCTTGGTGGGTGAGGACCCTGGTGCTCAAGAGGCTGCTCAGTGCTGGGCATGGGCATGTGGATGGGGGGCTTCCCTGAACTGTCCCCCTTACTTCCTTCCCTCCCCCCAGAAATCTTTTGGGGGTGCCCAAAAGATTTCTCAGGGTCCCAGGGTTCCGCAGCTTCCTGTGGCCCACAGGGACTTGCCCCCTCTTTGCCGCACGCACCCAGGGCGAGAGCACAGGCAGGCCCCAGGCCAGACCTCGAAATATTTAAAGGTTCTAAGTTGCAGTGAGATCTGGGCACTTTACTGTATGCAAATTGTGTCTCAATGTGAGTGCTAAGTAATAAATTATTAAACAAGACGAAATGTTGAGCCAGGTGTGCTGGCGCCCGCTCTGGATCCCAGCTACTCGCAAGCCAAGATGGGAAAGTCAGCTTTGCCCAGGAGCTCGGGGCCCGCCTGGACCATGTGGTGAAATTCTGTCTCAAAAAACATAAAGGAAGAAAAACAGACAAAACGTTTAGATCATGCTAATGAAATGTTTAAAGAAAGCCTTGATAAGTGTATCTTTACAGTGACCTGGACAGTTAGATTCAGAGGTCCAATTAGGTTCCAGAGCAGAGAGTGACCACCAGCCCACGCCCTGCAGCCTGCAGCCACTCCTGCCCTACAGGGAGGACATTTCGGGGTGGGCTTGAGGAAGCTGTAGGCCTTCAGAGGCTTCAGGTGGTGCTGGGAGGCAGAGGGATGAGGGGGTGAGGTCTTGGGCTGTACCTAGTCCCAAAGCCATGTGACTCATGAGTCAAGGCTGTGTTCTCACAGCCTGGCCCTTGCACCCTTATGCACAGCGGGCTGACATCCTGAGGTTCCCTACCTCTGCTGGGAACGGGGGCAGAACTGAGGAGAGACCATGGTGGAAGCCCATAGCCCTGCCCCAGAGCTTTTCAGCACAGAGGCGGGGGTGGGGCCTGAGTGTCCCAAAAGGGCTTGGTGCCGTGTTAGGAAACAGCGCCTGCCCCAAACCCAGCACCCACCCCCTGGCTACTGGCCCTGGTGTAAGCACACCTGTCTGTCCCTACCAGCAATTCAGTGTCCACCACCGGTGTACATCAAGCAGCTTCAAAGGTGGCCCCTTGGTCCAAAAAGCCACATCAAAAAAAAACAAAACTCAGCATACCACAGCCTGTTGGAAGAGGCCCAAACACTGCCAGCTGGGATGTGTTCTCTGCTAGGGCCTTGTCCACAGCTCCCACTGCCTCTGACAAGCCCGCCCTGCCACTCTCCCAGGTTACCTGTGCTTGTACATGGAAAAGGATGAGACACTGGGTGCCACCCTCATCCTGGCGTGGGTCCCCAACTCTCGGATCCAGAGGCAGGACGAGGAGGCCCTGCGCTACATCACCCCAGAGAGTTCCCCTGTGCGCAAGGCACCCCGCTCCCGGGGCCGGCGCACCCAGAGCTCAGGGGCTCCCCACCAGACCTCCCCTATGGAACCACGCCCCTCGCTGATCCCTAAAGATGAGGACATTCTGGTGGTGGCCCAGAGCATTGGAGACACCGTGCTCCCCAGCCCTTCAGTGGAGAACAGAGAGAAGCTGGCCAAGGGCCTGGAGGAGGACGGGCCCCTCCCGGCCTCACAGCCTGCCCACAGCGACTCCGGAACCTTGTCCACTGTCAGCTCCCAGGATGGGACTGAGGAGGGCCAGGAGCCTCGGCCTGAGGCGGGAGAGAAGGAGGGCTCCCTGGAGTTGTCGGCCGAGGGTGTAAGCAGGGACAGCTCCTTCGACTCGGACTCGGACACCTTCTCTTCCCCCTTCTGCCTCTCACCCATCAGCACAGCCCTGGCTGAGGGCCGCGGTTCCGTGTTTCTGGAAAGCGACAGCAGGTGAGTCCCTAGTTCTGGGCATGGGTGCTCTGGGGTGGGCCCCCAAGGCCACCCAGTGTGGGCTCCTTGTGTCTGGTCAAGGGGGTTGTGAAGGGTACGCAGTGGGTCTCCACATTCTTCTCCTGCCTCCCCCTTGGCATCCTCACTTAGGACCAAGCAGTCCCTGCCAGGTATGTGTTTCTCTTTCTGTCACCAAGGGGTGGCCACCGGGCAGATGTACAGAGGCCGGGACGCGTCACCACGCTTATTTATAGGGCTGGCTGCTCTGTGTGGTCCCCAGCCGGCGCTGGGCTCCTCAGGAATGTCAGCCTTACTCCTCCTTACATCTGCCAGCCATAGAGGTAGAAGTGGGAGCACAGTCCTGGGGGATGCTGGGGGCATTCACCCTACTGGCCAGCTGCCATGCACCCCAGGGGAGCTGAAGAGGGGCAGGGCTGGGGAATCCGGAGCTCAACCCATGCCCTGCAGAGAGTTCTGTGGGCCTTGGAGCCCACAGGGGTGGGAGCCTATGGCCTTGGGGCCACATGTGCTCTTCTGGATCCTTTTAATAAAGGGATTTGTTCTATGAAGTTTGGATTTGTTTGAGGGTCCCCCACCCCTGCAAGGGGTCCTGAGGGTCCTGGGGCCTTCCTGATGGGTGCGCACCAGAAGGGTGAGCAGTGCGCGGCACAGGCCAGGGGCACCAGCACACCCAGGTGGGGACGCACGGGCTTCTGCAGCCCCTTCCCGTGCTCGGCTGTGCTCCTTGCACTCATCAGACGAGGCAAGTGAAGGTGGTGACAGTAGACATTAGCAAGGGCTGGCCTAAGTCAGGGAGTGTGTGACTAATTACAGAGCTCGCACAGAGTCTGGCTCCTGCTGCGGACCGGTGGGCGGGGCGCTGCTGCGCCTGCGCACTGCGCGCTGGGGCGCTCGCGTCATTATGCCTCCCGCAGCCCCAGGCGCAGGTGGGTTAGGCCCTACCCAATGTTATCTCCTTCACGAGGAAAGGCGAAGGGAGGCTCGGACGGGGTCAGCAACCTGCCGGAGGTCACGCAGCCAGGACCGAGGTCGAGCGGGGGGTTGGACCCAGCTGGCTTTACACCCCAGCTAGAACACAGAGGGTCACGCCAGGCCGACGTAAGCCGGGCAGCAGAGGCACAGGGCGAGGACCCGGAATGCTTTGCCGGCTTCAGCAAGAATGCATTTGAGATGGATTCTTTCCTGATTTTATCCCTCCAATAAGATTCGGTCCATTAATGCCCAAGGGTGAGCTGATAACACTGGTCTCAAGCATTCGAGGGCACAGATGAAAGGAGGCAGTCAGCCACAAAGGACGAGGTCCGCGGAGCTGTGCTGCGCTCCGGGCTAGGGAACAAGGAGGGGCCGAAAGCCAGGCCCTGGCTCAAATCCTTCCGGCCCGGTCAGAGCGCCCCCTGGCGTTGCCATGGGGCACTGCGGCAGCACCTGCAGTAGCCGAGCCGGGAAGGGCACTTACCGGCCCCAGGCGCAGGGAGGGGTTTGGAGCTGTGCGCCAGAGAGGTAGGTCTAGGGCCAGGATATAGTGGCAACCCGCCTCAGCCTGACCTGCTCAGCTGTCTGTCTAGCAGCCCCCTCCCGTAAAGTGCTCAGATTTGGGGCTCAAGGAGTTGCCTGCTGGTTGAGTCCAGGCACCATTGGTTGATGTGAACCCTGCAAAGACCTTATCTTTTTGGAGCCTCGGCTTCCCCATTTGTAAGATGGGCGCAGTAATATGCATCTTATGTGTTGTCAAGGGAATGCATCCTGGTTCCGCCTTCCCTGGCCTCGCTGGGGTGGTTCGCCTTCTGTTGCTTGGGGGGCTGGGGAGAGTTCCAGTTCTTCCAGAGCAGTGATTCTCACTGGGAGCTGATTCTGTACCCAGGGGACTGACATTTTTGTCACAGTGAGGGTGGGATAAGGAGTCTGTAGGTCCCTGCAGGACTCTGGTTGTGGACCTGCCCTCTGCCTGGGACCCTTCAGGGCCACCCACCATTTTCAGAATAAAACCTCATCTCCTGGCTCAGGTTGGAAGGCCAGGGGCCAGGTCCAGCTGAGCAATGTGGCTCCCTCCCCACCTGTAGGTCATCTCCTGGGGCCCCCAGCCTCCCTCTTTGCCTGGTGCCTGTGCCCGTAGCTCCCCTCACCTGGACGTCTCCTCCCGTCTCCTGACCCAGCCCGCATGTGTGAGGTGCAGCTCTGCTGGTACCTACTTGTCTGGGTTTGGGGGCAGCCTTCTCTGTCCTCCACTCTGCCCCGGCCTGGGAGGATGCTACCCACTGCTAGGTCTCTGTTCTCATGCCCAGCTCTGCTGGGGCCCCGGGTGGCAGCCCCGGGTGTGCAGATCTGTTTTACATTCTGGTGTTAACCCCACCCCACCCCCCATGTTGAGTGACCTTGAGAGTTACCTTCTGACTCCGAAATTCAGCTGCCTCAGGGGTGTTGTAGGGTGGGTTGGGTGAGGTTGAGTGTCAGCCTGGGGTGTGGTCCTGAGGTTGGCCCAGGCATTCTCCATGGTGTTGGGTGCTCGCCCCCTGCTAGCCTGCTCCCCACAGCCACGTAGAAGATGTTCCTTGGTCAGATGGCTGCTGGCTTAGTGCTGCTCTTCCTTAGGCCTCTCTGCCGTGGACCCCCAGACGATCCCTAAGCAACCCCAGTTTGGGGCTGAAGTGGAAAAGGCCTGTCTCTAGGGCAGAAGTGACAGGTGTAGCATGGGAGACACTGGCTCCAACCACAGTGCCATCAGGCATGACAGACTGCTGGGTGCTTTAAACAAGCAGATATGGATTCCAGGAGGGCTGGGTGTACCCTGGAATCTGCATTTCCCAGCAGTCCTTGTCCTTCAATCTTGCTGTCCAGGGTAGATTTTTGCCTCCTGCATCCAAGGCCTGGAAGCAGTTGTTGCCCCTTGCCCTTTCCCATTCCATGAGGCACCTTCACGTGTGGTACTGGAAATTCTAGACTAAAAGCGCTCAGTGGTACTGGGCATTGTAGAGCAGGTGTCCCCAGCCGGGCTGTCCGGGATTACCCCAGGGCAGCTTTGTACTTGAGCCAGCTTCATGGGCTGGCCAGCAGGACAGATTTTTGAACTCCGCAAGAGGGCTCCAAAGTGCAGCCCGAGTTGAGAACCCCTGGAAAGGGACCAAAGGGACAGGAAGCAGCATCAGGGCTGAAGCCCCCAGTGGACTGGCCACCCTGTGTGACTAGAGGAATGGTTTTGGGGACCCAGGAGCACCTGTCGCCACTCCCCAGCAAAGGTTCCTGCTTGACTGGAAGAGTCCCCCCAGGAGGGCAGTGACACATGCTGGCTCGCTGGTCCCCTCTAGTGGCAGAACTGGAGAACTACACATGCAGGCAGCTGTCCAGTTGGGTCAGGCGGGAGGACTAACAGCGCCCTCCATCCGTGAGCACCCCCGCAGTTGGTTGTTTGATAGGTAGTTCACAGACGGGCAGAGTAGTTAAAAGTGGCAGTGTACCCAGGGTTCTCCATACTCGTGTGCTACCTGTGGGGTGCAGCTGGGCAGGGCCTGCTTCCTGGAACGTAAGCCCACCTGCCCAAGCTCAGGGTCTCCTTTTGGACCCCCCAGCCCCCAGCACAGTGCTGCCCAGGCATCCTTGACCAAATGAGTGTGCAGGGCTGACTTGGGGATGGGCTGATGAGGACAGCTGTTGTCACTGACTCATTGTCATGGGCCTCCTCCTGGCCCTGAGTTCCTGAACTTCCCTGAGCAGGGCTGGGTTCTGGGCTCTTGGCCCAGTGCCCTCCAAAGGTCAGAAATCAGGGCTGTGGGCTATGATGGGGAGGATGGCTACCAGGCAGGACCAGTGGAATCTTGCTGTTTGTCTAGTCTGCAGAGTCAATTGGGTGAGGGTGTGACATCACACCCTGTGTGGCTGGTATCATGTCAGTGGCCCTGCCTGGGGTATGCACTGGTGACCTGAATAAAGAACCAAAATGATTGTTCTCTTAGTCAGAATATCCCTTCTGGAACTCATCCAAAGAAATAATCCAAATTATAGAAAAAGGGGAAAAAAACGTTGGCATGGATTTGTACCCACAGTGAATCCCCAACAATAAAAAACACCCAAAAACATTGGTATGGAGATGTTCATTGTTGTATTCTTTATATGGGAAAAAAGAAAAGAATGTAACTAGCCATGGTAGAGGAGGGACATTGGATGTGCTTCATTGGTGGGATCTGGGAGCTTTAGCTGAGGCCATGGGCCTCATGAAATCTCACCCCACCTTGTATGTGAGCTCAGGGGTGCCGTGTTTGTGAGGAGGGGTGCACTGACTTCCAGGAGGCTCAACACCTTGGGGGAGCTCTGGGAAAGGCCTGGGCGAGAAAGAGGCAGCCCAGAGTAGGGCTGCCCTGTGGAGCCGCCAGCTTTACATGACTCGAGAACCCTTGCAACGTGGCCAGTGGAACTGAACAACTGAATTTTTAATTTCACGTATGATTGATTAAATATAAATGCAAATAGCACGTGTGCAGTGGCCACCAGAGTGGACAGCAAAGGCTGAGGGGAAGATGTGCCAGTGTGTCTGTGGGGTGTGATGATGAGCACGTTACCTCCCTTTTTTCCATTTCCAAATATGTTGTTTTGTGATTATATTGATCTCAGATGAAACCAGCTTTTGCTGGCAGTGAGAAGCCCTGCACCCTTGGGGTGGCTGGCTGCCTGCTGTCCTGTGCTTGCTAGTGAGGGAGCCCAGGGCGACCTGGTTGGTCACTGAGCTCCTTGACTGTCCCTGTGCCTGTTGGCCTTTCTCCAGGGACATGAATGCCATGCCCTCTCTCCTAGGAGCCTCGTGTCATTCCTGTCTGTGTGCTCTGCATGTCCCGCCCCTGGGTAAATGACGGCACCCAGGGCTTACAGAAGGGGAGGGTTGACATCTTACTGTGGCAAAGTGTTCCTGCTGGCCAGGCCAGGCAAGCTAGGTGGAACCGCAGATGGGTGCTGGCCAGTGGGCAATGTGCCCAGGGGCCCTGCTGGGAGCCCCGGCCCTTCTAGCCCTTCCTCTTGCTCTCTTCTGCACACGCTGGGCATTTGGATTCAAGCCTCCCTGGGTCCTGGCCTTGCTCCCTCCAGCTGGAGCATCCCTCTCTCCCTGAAGCCCCAGCTAACTGTAGGGGGATGTGACTGTCTTCTCCCTGAGCACTGCGAGGTCTGGGCTTTCTCTCAAGAAAGCACCTATCATTTCCTAGATGTGTCATTCTCAGGACACTTGAGACACTGCTGTTCCTGGTGCTTCCTTGGGTGGGTCTTACCTACACCATCCAGCAGAACATCCTTGCATGCTGGACACCAGCCAGTGCTGTGGCCCTCACCACGTGTGGTTGTTATGCACTGGAAATGTGGCTCATGCAGCTAAGCCTAAACAGCTGGACTTTTAAATTGTATTTATCTTCAGTGATTTTACATTTAAAAAAAAATTTTTTTTTTTTTTGAGACAGTCTCACTATGTCAGTAGAGTGCCGTAGTGTCACAGCTCACAGCAACCTCAAACTCTTGGGCTTAAGTAGTTCTCTTGCCTCAGCCTCCCAAGTAGCTGGGACTACAGATGCCCTCCACAACACCCAGCTATTTTTTTTTTTTTTTTTTTTTTTTTTGCAGTTGTCATTGTGGTTTAGCAGGCCCAGGCTGGGTTTGAACCCACCAGCCTCGGTGTGTGTGACTGGCGCCATAACCACTGTGCTACGGGTGCTGAACCTGATTTTACATTTTAATAGTCACATGTGGCAGGAGCTTGGCCAGCATAGGTCTAGATGAAATGTTCTTGTGAGTCTCCCTCCCAGCATAGAGTAAGGGAGACAAGATAAGAAGGGCCCAACAGGTGTCCCCTCCTGCCCGGCTTTCTTGAGGCATGATGGTGGCAGAGGGTTCAGGTTGCTGAAGCCACAGCAAGAGCCTGGAGCCAGCCAGCGCTGGTGACAGCAGAGGCTGGGTGAGTTACTCACCTACCTCGAGGTCCACCCAGCAGGTGCCAGCCCACACCGCAGGCCACACGAGGCCAAAATAAATGGTATCGTGAGTGCTTTTTGCCTTCAGGAAGAAAAGGCTCTCTGACAAGAGGGTATCAGCAGTAACGGCTGAATTATTAATGGGGTTATCAGTCATCGTCGGCGTAACAGCCCCTGTTCTCCCACAGGGTGCAGAGGACAGAAATGAGGCCCTTGGGGAAGAATCACAGGCTCTGAGAAAGATCCACTCAGTGAGCCCAGTGGGCCAGGACCCCGTGTCCTGGCAGGGTCCAGCGCAGAGGCCTTGGGGGTGTCTGCCCAGGTCACATGAAGCCTGCTCAGAGTTTTAGCCTCATTGGTGGTTTCCTTAGACAGCCTTGCCCTTCCACCTCTGCCTAGACACCAGGCAAGCAGGTGAGTCTGCGGGGTGAGCAGAAACTCCAGGAGAGGGGAAGAAATCAGTGTCCCATGGACCAGGGGATGTCCTTTGCCTCTTTTGTCCCTGTTCCCAGTCAGAGTAGGTGGGAGAGGAGCGGACACAAAGGGACAGGCCCCAGGAAGATGAGGGGAGGAGCCTGTGGAGGAAGACATGGCTCACGGGAAGGGGCAAGCACGGTCAGAGCCAGCAGGTGCATCTTAGGGGGCCACCCAGCAGCCGTGAGGACCAAGGATGGGTGCGGTGGGGAGAGTAGGTGTGGGGACTGGTCCAGGGGCTGCCGCCACCCAGGTGAGAGGTGAGGAGTCAAGAGAGACTTCGGAGGCAGAGCAGCTGGAAGCTGGGGGCTGCATCCCCTGATCTCCCAGATCTCAGGACCAGACCCCTGCGCTCAGTCGCAGGCCGGCGCTGGCATGGTGGCACACCTTGTGGGCACCCGCCGTCCCCTGAGGATGCTCCAGGGACATCCCCCGCCCCCAGCAGCAGCCTGGCAGCCGGGAAGCCGGCAGCTTCCGAAGATCTGTTGTTTGGGTTTGTTTGCGCTTCTGTAACCGGGAGCTGAGATTTATTTCTTTAAAACATCCCATCGCCCGACACCCTGCAATCTGTTCTGTGCTTCGTGAAGACTAATCTTGTCTTGTGTTTCTGTAGCACTTGGCAGGCTCTGTGAGGCGTCTCTCCCTTCCCCTGCTCCCCCCAGTGAAGGTGGCCGTCACCAGCTGCTCCCCCTGTGCCTGGAGGGTGACCAATATTGGGGGTCCGAAGGAAGCTGCTGCAGGAAGGGCAGCTGGCAGGTCCAGGCCTTGTGGACTGGCCTTTAGCCATGGTCAGTCTGGAAACAGCTGTAGGACAAGTCTCGCCTGGGAGTCTCACTGCCAGGCCAGGAAGCCAGGCGGACGCCCGGGCCTGCTCTCTGGCTGCCCTCAGCTCCGGGAGCTCCGAGGGGCTGCCAAAGAATTCGGGCTGGGTCTCAGCAGTGCCCAGCCCTTTGATGTGTGACTCTGGAGCGGCTGTTTGGCTCACACATGATGTCTAGGGAGGAAAAGGGCTGGCGAGCTTGGTCCAGTGAGGTCCCAGGGTCCTGGCAGGGCCTATAACAGAGGGCTTTGTGGTCAGACACCAAGTTGTGAATCCAAACGCTGCCTGAGATGCCCAGGGTGTGGCCTCGGCAAAGGGCTCACCCTCTGAGATGTGGGGCTATTGTGAGGACTAAGCGAGGCAGCTGTAGGTAGATAGCAAGCCTTATCATGGGGACAGAACTGCCAAGGCCTTCCGTAACACAGCATGCTAGCCGCTTCTAAGTGCTTCACTTAGGGTCCTGTGGCTGACGTAACAATGTACCCGAAACCAGGCTGCTTAGAGCAAGAAAAACGTCTTCTCTCACAGTTCTGGAGGCCAGAGGTCCAAAGTCAGGGCATCTGCAGGGCTGAGCTCCCTCCGGAGGCTCCAGGGGAGGGTCCTTCCTGGTCTCTTCTAGATTCTGCTGGCTCCAGATGTTCCTTGGCCCATGGCAGCATCAACCCAGCCTCCACCTCTGTCTTCACGTGGCCTTCTCCGTGTCCTTCCTCTTCTCAGGAGGACACCTATCATCAGATTAGCCCCCTCCCAGGATGACCTCATTTTAATCTGATCACATCTGCAAAGATCCTGTCTGCAGTGAGGTCACCTTTGGAGTTCCAAGTGGGCATTAGTTTAGGGGGACACTAGTCACCCCAGCACGGGCTCTGTGGGTACTCACTCTCGTCCCAGACGTGACACCCAAGGCCCACGCTGTCATCACTGCATTTCGGAAAAGGCTGAGGCGGATGGCAGGTCACCTGCCCAAGGCCACAGGACTCTGAGTACTTGGCCAAGACAGCTACTCTGAATTTAAAAACAAGCAAAAAAATCAAAAGAGAATCGGGCCTTCCTGAAGCCTCTTTTCTGTCCTGTGTCAATTTCCTGGCATGGCCCAGCCCCTCTGGCCCCTGGGGCTGAGCAGTGTCTGTCTGGTCAGGAGCCCCAGAGAAATCGCTGGGGTCCAAGCCAAGAAGTTACGGAAATCTGCTTCAACAGTGACAAACGTGAAATATGCCCATTTTAGAAATTTTTGGGAAAAGACGTACGGAAAATACGGTCTTGGATCCTCCCAACATCGCTGTCATTGTTTTGGTTCACTTTTTTCCTGGCCTTTCAGAGTTGGACTCATGTTTGGCCAGATTGTATTTTCTGCTTTGGGGGCCAAATGGTCTTTGCCGTAACTTTGTAACTCCACCTTCATAGCACAGGAGGCGCTGTATGTGTGCACGTGGGCAAGGCTGTGTTCCATGAAAACTTTATTATGAATCCTGAAATCTGAATGTCATGTAATTTTCATGTATCATGAAATGAAATATTCTTCTTTTGATTCTTTCAAAGTTTTAAAATGTTCAAAACTATTTTTCACACCCAAAACCTGCATCAAATGTTTATAACAGCTTTATTCATAAATGCCCCAAATTGAAAGCAACTACGAAGTCCATGAGGGGGTGAATGCAGAAGTGAACTCTGGTACATCCATACAAGGGAATATTGTTTATCACTAAAAACAAGTAAGCTTTTGATCTGTGAGAAGACATGGAGGGGTCTTAAGGGCACACTGCCGCTCAGAAAGGCTGTGTCCTGGGTGCCGCATGCTTCTGGCGGGAAGGCGTTCTGGAAGAGGCAAAACAACTGCCAGGGGTTCCAGGGTAGAGAAGGGGGCATACACAGATGTGGAGGGTTTGGGGGGGGCATGAAGCTACCGTGTACAATGTAGGACGCACAGCACCAAGAGAGAAGCTGGTGTAAACTGTGGGCTTCAGTTCTTACTAATCATGTATCGATAAGGACTCACCAGTGATAGCCGGTATGTCACAGCAATAAGGGACATGGTACTTTCTGCTTACTTTTGCTTTGAAGCTAAAACTGCCGTAAAAAATAAAGCCTATTAAAAAGAACAATTCTTAGTTTATGGGCTGTGCAGAGGCAGGTGGCAGCCTTAGATTAGCCCTTAGGCCATAGTTTGCTGACCCCTGGTCTGGACTAGCAATGTCCAATAGAAATGTCATGTGAGCCACCTGTGCAATTTAAAGTTGTCTATTGGTTACCTTTTTAAAAAGTTTTATTTTGAAACAACTATAGAGTCACAGGGAGTTGCAAAAAAAGTACAGGGTGGTCCTGTGCACCCCTACCCCCACCCCACCCTCTGTAGTAACACCAACCCGAAACTGTAGTCACCTCTCCAAGCCAAGAAATAGAGGTTGGTACAATCTCCAGGTCACACCTGCAACTGAGTCCCTTGTAGCTCGGGGTAGCCACTGTCATCATCAAAATGCAGCATTGTGCCCCCACCACACACACACACACACACACACACACACACACACAGGGCTCCCTCCTGCCACCCCGGTTGCCCCCAATCCTTAACCTCCAGCAGCCCTGCCCCTAAAATCATTTTATGGAAATGGAATCTGACACCATGTAACCTTTTTCATTCTCCGTCATCCCCTTAAGCGCCATCTACGTTACTTGTGTCAGGAGTCTGCTCATCTTTATTGCTGAGTGGTGTCCACTCAGCTGAGTGATTTTACTTATACCATGTTTAACCACTCACCACAGACTGTTTCCACTTTGGGGCTACCACGAGTAAAGCTGCCTTGAACCTTCACGTATGGGTTTCTGTCTGAAATAAGCTTTCGTTTCTCCGGGATAAATTCCTAGGAATGCAATGGCTGGGTCTTCTGGTGATAGATTCTTCGGTTTAGTTTTAAAAGAAATTACCAAAATGTTTTCCAGAGTAGCTATACCGTTTCATATTTCTGACAGCAATTTATGGGGGATCTAGTTTTTCTAAATCTTTGCTAGTATTTGGTGTTGTCACTATTTTTTGTTTTTCTTTTGTAGCCAATTCTGATAGGCCTGCAGTGTCATGGCCTTCACTCACATTTCCCTCAGGGCTAGTGATGCTGAGCATCTTTTCCTGTGTTCATTTGCCATCTATGTATCCTTGGTGAAATGTGTCTTTAAGCAAAAGTACCTGTATTGCACATAATCTAATCAGTTTTTTTTCTATTGAGTTTTGAGACCAGTCCTTCATTGGATTTGTGATTTGCCAATATTTCCCCCAATCTGTATTTTTTCATCATCTTAGCAGGATCTTTCACAAACCAAAAGATTTTAATTTATAGTAATCCAAGTTATCAAATTTTCTTTTTATGGATTGTGGTTTTGAGGTCAAGGTTAAGAACTCCTGGCCTAGTCTTTGATCCTGAAGATTTTCTCCTATTATTATCCTAAAAGTTTTATTTGGGTCACGGTTTATATTTTGTGTATGGAGGTCCAACACCTTTTGTGGAAGGGACCATTCTTTCTCCACTGAGATGTTTTTGCCCTTTCGTGCAAAATCAGTTGGGCATATTTATGAGTCTGAGAGCTACATTTCTTCAAGGTAAAAAAAAGAAGGTGAAATTAATTTAAAAATTACTCAGGATATTCAAAATAGCATCATTTCAATGCGCAATCAATATAAACTGTCATTGACAAGAGCTATTTCACACTCATCTTTTTGCCAAGTCTTGGTAGCCCACATGCGCTTTACGATAGAACACATCTCAGTCTGGACTTGCCACACTCCTAGTGCTGGTGCCATGTGTGGCTTGAGGCCACCGGACTGGCCAGCCTGGGTCTGTACAGATGGGTGACCTGCTTTTCTTTTCTAATGTTCTCTGGCCAGTCTTTTCTCACAGACTCCCTTCTTCCTTTGTCCCTGATGGTTGAGCCAGGAGGACATCTGGAGACAGTTAGTCGCCCCTGCTCACGACTTCTGTGTCCCTGACCCTGGCTCTGAGCTGGGATTCCAGAAGTCACCAGCCAAGTGTGTCACCCAAGGGAGCTGGATTTGCCGAGCTGCCCTGCAGAGCCATTGCCTTTGATGAGCTTGTCTTGAAACCATGCTGTTGTTGACAGCGTTCCAAAGGGCTGGCGGCTCTTTCAAAAGCTGACCTCTTCTATTAAAGTTGTCAGGGCAGGGAGGAAATAAGGGCATCAGCTCTCCTCAGCCAGAGAGAAGGAAGTTCAGCCTCCCGGAGAGGCCGCTCCCCGGGGACAGGCGTTCCCGGTGTCAGGAGGGCTGTCGAAGGTCAGGGAAATGAAACTTGTCAGCCTTTTCCAGTGTAGCTCTCGAACCATGACAGCCGCTCTGGGAGGCCTTGACGCAACCCGGCCGACTGGTTGCACCAGGGCTCCTGGGTGCTCTCCGGGGGCTGAGCTGCTCTGAGTGCACAGAACTGCCCTTGGGAGGAGGGAGCCAGAGGCCCCAGGTCCCTGGCTCTTGCATCAGCAGTCCTGGCAGGGCCTGCAGGGCTGGGAGGCCCACGTGAGTTTCCAGACCTCTGAGCATGAGGTCGCAGGCACCCAGAAGCAGTGACGTGGCAGCACCTCCCAGAGCAGTGGGGGAGCTCATACTGAGCCTTCAGAGACCCACGCCTGGCTGTTGTAATGTGACCCAGCACTTGATGAAATCCTCACGAAAAGTTGGGGGGCAAGCAAATGAACTTTTGTCTTGTGGTGGAAGTACTCCCACATCTGTGTCTGTTTGCCTTCCTGTCCTTCCCAGGAAAGTAAACAGAAAAGGCATGTGTCACGTGGATTTTCCTTACAGTCCACCCAGTCCAGCCCTGATGCACCTGTACTGCAGGGGCAGAGGACAAAGGGCGCCTGGTAACCCCCACCTCCACATACAGAATGTGCTTCCTTGCCTTGGGGAACTTGCTTTGGGAAAACAGGGTTTCCTGGATGGTCAAGAGCAGCTGGACACCAGCCGTGCTTGTCCACGTCTCCCGCCTCTTGTAAAGGCCTGGCTAGGAGGAGCAGGTGGCCTAGGCCAATCCCCTCCTTCAAGTCCCAGGTGGTGACACAGGTGGTGACTAAGTGGGGGAGCCTGGAGCTGAGTCCCTGGGCCGTGTCCTGGCGCTGCCTGGCTGAATGCACTGGCAGGTTGTTCCCTTCTTGGCTCAATTTATCTCTGCATGGTGGGGCTCATGCTGATACCTCCTGTCAGGCCTCGTGAAGGGTGGCATCTGAGCTTGGGTCATGGGAACAGCACCAGGCTACACGCGTGGCTGGGGCAGGCATTGGATCCTCCGGTGTTGTTGATTGGATCCTCTGGTGGTGCTGCCCCACCTGTCTCACCTTGGGTCCCTGAGAAGGGGTCGCTGAGGCTGGCTCCAGGGTTAGATGGGCAAATGCCACTTCTGTTGGGTTTTAATCAGTGGTTTCCAAAGTGGAGTGTAGGCCCTCTGGAGAAAGGGGGATGTTCTGGAGGGGGGTTCGAGGGATGGAGTGATGTGAGGGCAAGAAGATGAAAGTGGGGGTGCCTGGGGGAGGGGAAGCGCCAGTGGCTGTTGGTGGTCACTGGAGGGGGCAGCAAGGAGGGAGAGGAAAGGACACAAAAACAGGGGCTGGTGGTAAATGTGCCCCCCCCATGGAGCTGAGGGCTGCTGGTTAGGGCAGAACCCAGTGGGTTGTACAGGCATCAGGATCTGTCTTGCTTCTGTAAATATTTAAACACTGGGAGGATTATTTTTGGTAGCTACGTCTCTTGGAGCCTGGCGGGCTGCCGGGAAGGAAGGGTGTCGAGTGACATCAGGCGAGCAGCCCTCCCCCCACCCGGGCTCTGGTGTTTGCGGTTCTGGTGGCCATCGTTTGATTTGGGTCACAGTCCCCCCTCCCTTTGAGGAGGCACGGAAAGACGTCTTAGGGGTCCGCCTTCAGGGTGATTCCCTGCCCAGAAAGTTTCCCTGGTAGTGGTTCAATGGGACAGTTCCGTGGGCTTTCAGGCCGACAGCAGGCCAAGAACAGCAGTGGAGAGGAAGGAGCGCAGATTCAGAAGCCCGGCAGGGGATACCCCTGGGAGGTGGCCGAGCTCCACCAGACCCACCCTGGGTGAAAGGGCGCTTTATGCCCGCAGCGTGAGGGAGCCTGCAGAGAGGCGTCTTTGTAGGACCGACAAGGGGGAGCGGCCTCCAGGGCAGGCAGCCCAGGAGGTCAGGCCGCAGCCAGGGCTGGGACCGATGGGGACGCAGGGCCCCGAGGTCTGGCGAGGACGGCGGGGCCGCCTGGGCCCCAGGCTTGCTGCAGTGTCAGCCCCTTTCCTCCTGCTCCGGCGTTGGCCCTGCCGCTGCCCGGAGCTGCCCCCGCAGGCCCCTTGGAAACCGCGTCTGTGTGGAGGTGGCACCGCGCAGGGCGGGATCCCCGGGTGCCCAGCAGATGGCGGGCTTTGCCCAGAGCAGCCCGGGCTGCCCGCGCCCCGCCCGCACCTGCGAAGCGTCCTCGGCACTCCTCCCTACCTCCTCCCAGTCTGATCTTGGTAAACCCCAAATAATACGGACATTAACTAGCAAACGCCCGTGAGCAGGGACAGCGTGGGCGTTCCTTACACAGGCAGAGTGCCAGGGCTGCGGCAGGGGGCGAACTCAGCTCCCGGCCAGGCCTCCTCGGCCAGGGTTTGCCCGACGACCTTCTTGTGTTCCCTCCACTCTGGGCAGCCTTCTGTCAAGGGGACACTGACTTTCTTCCCCCTGTCTGGGTGTCTGGTGGGCAGAGGCTGCCAGCATGAGCTACCCCACCCACCTTGCACCAGCTTGGTCTCCCCAGAGCCTGAGCGGGAACAGGACGTGCCTGGCTGGTGGAGAGGATGGTCAGCCCAACGAGGCTCGTCACGACCTGCTTCTCGTGCTCCCCGGCCCCTATGTGGGCACGTGAACCCCAAGACAGCCCAGCTAAGTCTCAAGGGTGACTTTGTCTGGACTTGACTTTGTGACCTCCTGCCTTTAAAAAAATTACTGTGATTACATAGAGATTCTTGGTCTGCGCAGAAGGGTTAGAAATAAAGAGATGGTGCTGAAAGGAATCGGAAGCAGAGACTGAGACAGATGGTGTATCCTCATGTTCCGGCCCGCTTCGCGATTGCCTAAGGTGGAGGCCACCACATGTGCATGGGCAGATGAATGGGTAAGCAAAATGTGGTCTGTCTATGTCATGAAATATTATTCAGCCTTAAAAAGGAACGAATTGCTGACACATGTTACAATATGGATAGCCCCTGAGGTCATCATGCTGAGTGAAATAAGCCAGTCACATGAGGTCCCCAGAGTCATCAGATTCCTGGAGATAGAAAGTAGAATAGTGGGTGTCAGAGGCTGAGGGAGAGGAAGGGAGGAGTGTTTAATGGAGACAGAGCTTCAGTTCGAGAAGATGAAAAAGTCCAGGAGATAGACGGCTGCAGGACTCACACAACAATGAGAAGGTATTTAATGCATTACCCTGTACACTTAAAAATGATACAAATGGCAAATTTTATGTTATGGACACTTTACCACAATGTAAAAAAGATAGAAGAGAAAAGAAGTTAGGACCAGCAGGGTAACTGGGTCCGTGGGAAACAACCTTTGATATACACTGGATTAGGTCCTGTAAACCTCTGCCCCAACAATTGGTCTTGAACTTCAAGAGTTGAGAAACACACACCAGGTGCTGCCAAGGGTTCACTTTTGCCTCTGCTGGAACCAAAGGGCCCACAGGGCAGACACCATGTGGTGGCTGGAGCACTGACTGTGAGCCTGGCTCCCACTGCCCAGAGCCAGCCCCTCGGAGGCAGGGCGCCTTCGTTCCGTCACTGCACGGGCCCTGTAAGAGGGCCCCGCTGTGCACACAGCCTGCTCAGTCTGAGTCAGAGCCCCTTTTCAGGCAACTGAAAGCAAAGTCTAGTTATTAGGTCTGAAAGCTGGTCTTTCCGAGAGACCTGTGGTGAAGGCAGGGAAACCTGGCCAGAAGCTTCCAGAGCTTTGTCAAGAGTAGATGAGGAGGTAACACATTTCCAGCATTTTCATGAGTTTAGAAAAATAGACTCTCCCTATTGTCTTTGGGAATTTGGAACTATGGGAACACATTTCTGGGCGCGGTTGCTGCACAGAAGTCTTGCTGCTAAGGGGGCAGCCAGCCCCTGGCCAGCCCAGGAGGGTGGGGACCCCTGAGCCAATGCCTTGGGAATCCAGAAGGAGGTGTCCAGGAGGGGTTGCTTTGGCATCCATGAGTCCTTTCCCCTCCCCTGCATGGTAATCTTTTCCAATGACACCTGCTGGTGAGACTGGTGGTGGCCAGTGTTTATGCTGCTCTGTCTGGGACATGGGGTTGTTCATATATTTTAGTGAAGGTGGTAGTGTCTCCACCTCTCGGCCTACAGCAAAGGGCAGTGCTGGACCAAGGGGCTGCTGTGGAAGCTGCTGGGTGTGCAGGAGCTGAGCTGGGGGCAGTGACCATGGTCGAGTGGGGGTGCCGGTGGGTGCAGAGGTCCCCTGGCCCACGCCAGCTGCCTTTGCTCCTGCCAGTAACCCACCAGACACATGCAGAAGTCCAAAGTCTAGGGGTCCTGAGACAGTCCATACATGGCTGTGACCACACCAAACCTCCTGGGAAGGGTACCACCTGGGAGGCCTACTCTGATGGCTGGCTGATTGGAGTAACACAGGAGGGAGCCCGAGACTCTGGCTGGCTGTGCATACCATGGGTGTGACCAGGGCCATCTGCACACGGAGACTTGCCTGTGTGCAAGTGACCAGTGCAGCCGCCCGTGTGGGAAGTATTTAGAACAATTCTGAAGGCCCATTTGCCATGCCAGACTGCTGGGAAGACCCAGTGACAGCCAGTGTTTGTGAAGACTTTCTCTGTGGGCAGGGAAAAAATCTCTTGTCTTTTCATCCTGTAAAATAACCCAGCACAGTGCATACAGAGGGCACCAAAAAATGTATACACATTTTAAGAAAGGAAAAAAACTACTAATATTCGACATACACCAATCATATTTGTCATCTTGCGTGTTGTATCTCATTTCTCTTGTATTTGCAGAAGTCAAATGTGAGTTGAGTATTATAATTTCAATACGGTTGTTTCCACTCTTAAAATGTGTATAGATTTTTTGGGTGCCCTTTTTTTTTTTTTTTTGAGACAGGGTCTCACTCTGTCACCCGGTAGAGTGTGGTGGCATCATAGGTCACAGCAACCTCAGTCTCTTGAACTCACGTGATCCTCTTGCCTCAGCCTCCCAAGTAACTAGGACTAAAGGTGCCCACCACCACACCCAGCTAGATTTTCTATTTTTAGTAGCGACAGGGTCTCGCTCTTGCTCAGGCTGGTCTAGAACTCCTAAGCTCAGGCAGTCTGCCTGCCTCGGCCTCGGAGAGTGCTGGGGTTACAGGCACGAGTCACCATGCCCAGCCTACCCTCTGTATTTTGGGGCCTATTACTCAAATGAGACACAGAGTGTGGTAAAGTGACATGGTCAAGGCCACGCTGGTGAAGGTGAAGAGCAGGGCAGGCTGTGCTAGACGTGAGCTGTTGGGGGAAAGGGCTTGGACACATCAATAGTACAACCCACAGGGCTGGACGTGGGAGCCGTTCTGACTATGAGGACTTTGCTTCTTCTGTTTTACAAGCAAAACCCTTCCCCGTGCTGACTATAATTTTTAAAATCTATGTCGGGGTATGCGGTGCTGCACGTGAAGGCCTTGGTCCCTCATATGGAGGTGTCCTTTGGCCACTGGCAGTCCTGTCTGTGAGTAGGATGAGGAGAATCGGCAGGAGAGTTTGCTTTTGTATGATGTAAAATGCAGTCTGAATTTTTTTTTTTTCAATTTAAGAAACTTCCTTTGGGAAAACTTTTTCTTTTACCAATAGAAAAGCCTTTCCTCGGTGGAGAGGCTGAGGGCTCTGGGTGTCGAGGAAGGACAGGAAAGGTGACGGTGTGCAGCCCAGTGCAGCCCAGGAGACAGGACCGTGTGGGGTTTCTGGCAGGGCTGGCTGGGATGTGCGTCCCCACACTTAGCAGAACTACACTGTGAGTTTTCGTGGCTGTAACTGACAAGGCAGGCAGAACCTTCTGGTGAAAAGACCAACATCTTGTGTATGGAACATTCTGGAAAGTTTTTTCCCCCCTAACATTCATTTTTCCTCTTTTGTTGGAATTGCATTGTTAAGTTGTGGCACCCACTGACAGGCCTGTGGGGTACAGGACACAGGAACAGACTCATCTGCCCTTGCCGAGGAGGTGGCCATGTGCGGCATCTGCGCTGCCTGGCACGTGCTGAGCTGGGCCCCTGGGGACACGTCCGGTACAGCGACTAAGAGAGGTTTGGCCTGGACTCCAGAACTCCATAGTCCACAGAGGAAAACAGTTTCAGTTTGGGCAAATTGGCCACACCTGTTGCTGAAGTGGGACTTTATGGTGGGGGGTGTCTGCACTTCCCAGGGGGCTGCTTTGCTTTCTGACTTTGGAGAGTACCTATAAGACTCTATGACGACCACTTGCCCAGGAGCCCTGGGCCCTGGCTGGCTCTGGCAAGCACCTCCCAAGGAGGTGTCAGGGAAAACATTCAAAGTAAATAAATAACAGGATTTCTGGAGGGCACGATGCCTTCCTCTCCTTTCTTTTTTTTTTTTTTTTTGGAGACAGAGTCTTAAGTTGTCGCCCTCGGTAGAGTGCCATGGTGTCACAGCTCAAACTCTTGGGCTCACGTGAGTCTCTTGCCTCAGCTTCCTAAGTAGCTGGGACTATAGGCACCCTCCAGAACACTCAGCTATTTTTTGTCGTTGCAGTTGTCATTGTTGTTTAGCTGGCCCAGGCTAGGTTCAAACCCGCCAGCCTCGGTATATGTGGCCAGTGCTGTAACCACTGTGCTATGGGCCCTGAGCCCAGTTTTTCTATTTTTAGTAGAGACAGGGTCTCACTTTTTGCTCAGGCAGACTGAACAAGGTCTTAAACTTGTAAGCTCAAGCAATTCACCCACCTCGGCCTCCCAGAGTGCTAGGATTATAGGCGTGAGAGACTGCGCCCGGCCTTCCTCTCCTTTCTAAACGAGTGCACGCACACGAGGTTTCAGGGAGAGGAACTTGAAGTCAGAAGATGAATGTTCAGTGTCCTCTCATTTTCCTACACCTGCCCTACACCTGTTTAAAGTTTTTGGGCTTTTTGTTTCTTTTTTTCAAATTAATAAACCACTTTCAGAATTGCTGGGCAACCTAGCTTTTCCAAATTTAAGACACTTCCATCCAAATCTCACACAAGCATAAATCTGAGGGGCTCCTCCCCAGCCGGGCACACAGCACATGCACGTCTGCCTGTGTAAAGCCGTATGAAGGACAATTCTGCATCAGCCCAGAGGCTGACCACCTAAGCCCCACTGAACCCAGACCTCCTAATTCTGAATTAACTCCTTTCCCCGCTTAGAATCAGCTCCTGGCAGCAGCCAGGGCTCTGCCCACAGAGTGAGGCCATAGTTGGGAGGGAAAACCACCCAGCTAGGGTCCCCTTCGTGGAGACAGCCCTTGCCCCTGCCTCGGTCTGCGCTCTCTGGAAGAGTACCAGCTCCTGGTCACTGGGCAAATTCCTGTACTCATTTATTCTGTTTTTAAAATAGCCATGCTTAAAGCAATTCTGTTGTTCCCTGCCCCCACCCAGCCCAAGATATTCCAAAACAATTTTCTCCATTAATTGGGTTTGGGACTGACCTTGGCCTAGAAAGAGGACCCCAGAGGCTGATTCTGCTGTGGACAGCAACACTGGGCACAGCCCCGAGACCCCTCCTGGTCCTGACCTTCCCTGGCTCTCAGTGGAGGTGCCGGGGCCCCATGTCCTGTTCCAGGTCCCCCCCCACCCAAGGACACAAAATTTTCCCAGGAGATTCACTTCAAGGCCCCCGTGGAAGAGAAAGTAATAAACGCAGCAGCCCAGGTCACAGGGTGAAAGGCCACAGCTGACCTCCAGGCCTGGCTCTTTTCTTCCCATAAGCCACTGCAAAGCCCCCGGCCAGCTTCAGGCTTCTCATCCAGCCTGGCCTTCCCGCTGGCCCAACGGGAGGCATCGCCATGGCTCCTAGGGGTCAGCTTGCCGAGGCTATCCCAGGGAACAGAAATCCTGACCAGGATATGGACTTCTCGGACGAAGCCCATGTGCCTGCCTGGGCGGCTCTGCCCTTCAACAAGGAATGAGGCCAGGACAAACTCCTGGCTGTACTTTTGCACGAGATGGCACGTGCGGCCCCTTGTCTTTTCTGACGTAGGTCAGGGAGATGTAACATGGCTGCTGCAGGCTCTACTCTGAAAATGTCCCCTGGGCCCTGTGACCGCCATCATGCCACTGGTGCCGCCCCGAGGGGTCTGCTCTCCAGCTCTGATGGGAAACTCCACACTTTCTGGCCAACCTGAAGTACCAGCTTGGGTTGGACTCTGTCTTCAAGGATGACAGGAGATCATGTTACATTTACAAAGTGGATGTACACGTGTGACATAGAAGGTGTATCTTTCTAGACCTTCCTACAGCACGCACATACAAAGTCTGAGAGCGGTGGAAAGATCGAGGTTGGCTTTTGGCCCAAAGTGGGTGGACGTGGGTCTAACACACACCTTTCCGCCTCCTGCCTCCCGATCACTGGGGCCTGGCAGTAATTGGCGTTGCAGTGGTTTATGCAATTGCTAATCAAAAGCCTTTATTTTCTCCCTTTGATGGATGGCAGATGCCGGTGCAGTCAAAATATAAACAGATTCCGGTTAGAACATCTCAAAGCAGAAATTAGCTCTTCCAAAGAGCAGAGGACGGTGGCCCTTCTGATGCCTGGCCGAGAGTTTCAATAGGAAAAATTATTTTTCATAACCTTTTTGTGTTCTTATTTAAATTCAGCTTCGTCAAGCAAGTTTGGTGGTGGGGGAGGGCTCTTAATTTGGTCCCCCTTGACCTCTGCAGCCTTGATTGGCAGCTTGTTGTCAGGCTTGAAGTTGCGTCTGCGAGGTAGGAACCAATGCCCTAAGACAGCTTGGCGTCTCTGAGGACCCAGGCGGAGGGGGAGAGCACGCAATTAGAATGTCTTCGCGCAGAAAGTTAATTAGCTACTAAATAGCATTTAGCACAGTTTACGGTGGGAAATGCATGTCTGAAAAGCAAATGTAGATCGGCGAGGGATGGTTGCCACAAGGACGGGGATGTGGCCTGCCTGCACCTCGCCCCTTGGCGTGAGCACAGCACCAGGTCTCAGGGTGTGGGGGCAGCTCCCTAGTGGGGCGAAGGGTGCATGAGCTGGACCCACCTGTGTCACCAGCAGCTGTCTGCCCTGAGAGTGACAGCCAGGCCGTCGCCTGCTTGGCCCCAGGGCGGCCATCCTGCCTTATATGTGTGTTGGAGCTTCCCTGTCCAAAAATTCTTCAAATATGTCTTGTTCTTTTCTTTTCTTTTCTTTCTTTCCTTTCCTTCCTTCCTTCTTTCTTTCTTTTTTTTTTTTTTTGAGACAGAGCCTCAAGCTGACACCCTGGGTGGAGTGCCATGGCATCACAGCTCACAGCAACCTCCAACTCCTGGGCTCAAGTGATTCTCCTGCCTCCGCCTCCCAAGTAGCTGGGACTACAGGCACCCGCCACAACACCTGGCTATTTGTTGGTTGCAGCCGTCATTGTTTGGCGGGCCCGGGCTGGATTCGAACCCGCCAGCTCAGGTGTATGTGGCTGGCGCCTTAGCCACTTGAACTATAGGCACTGGGCCTTCAAATATGTCTTAAGTTACTGGGGACAGTGTCTGGTCTCTAGCAATGGGACAGATCACTCCCAGGAACTCAACGTCCACCCTGAACTCCCGAATGTGACCTTATTTGGAATGGAGTCTTTGCAGGCAAGGAGCAAAATGTGGCCATTCCTGCTTAAGGTGGGCCCTAAATCCTAGGAGTGTTCTTAAAAAACAAAAGGACTCCTTACAGAGGGAGGAGCTGGTGACAGGAGAGGCAGAGGTGGGAGCAGTGCACCTGCAAGCTCAGAACACCAGGGTTCAGGGAGCTGGAGAGCACAGGCAGCCGCTTCCCCTGGAGCCTTCAGGGGGAGCTCGGCCCCGATGGCACCTTCTTGGGCTTCTGGGCTCCAGGAATGGGGAGAAGACACCTCTTATTATTTTTAGTCGCTGGTCTGTGGTCCTTTGCTACAGCGGCCCCAGGAAACGGTGTCATCACTGGAACACAGCCCCTACGGCCATCCATGGGTCCTGGAGGCCTGGCACGGGGGTCAGGTCTGGAGCTAGAGGATGGCTGGGTGGCCAGGAAGCTGGGCCCCCTTCTAGACAAGGGAGGTGTTGGGACTGCTTCTATTTTCTGTTATGATCTGGGAGCAGACTTTGGTGTGGTCTTTTGACCTACTTATTTTATTTCCCTGTGGATTGATTGTTTGGGGTGATTTTATATTTTGTGGAGTGTGGGGTTTGCTTTTTTTTGCCTTTGATGTTTTCCATGTTTTAGAGGGAAAATTATAAAAGTAGGCAGGCCATGATGGCTCACACCTGTGATCCAAGTACTCTGGGTGGCTGAGGCAGGTGGATCCCTTGAGCTCAGGATTTAGAGACCAGACTGAGCAAGAGTGAGACCCCATCTCTACTAAAAATAGAAAAACTAGTTGGGTGTCGTGGCAGGCGTCTGTAGTCTCAGCTACTCAGGAGGTTGAGGAAAGAGGATTGCTTGAGCCCAAGAGTTTGAGGTTGCTGTAAGCTTTGATGCCATGGCCTTCTAGCTGGGGCAATAGAGTGTGAGAAAAATTAAGTAAATTAAGTAAATAAAAAGTAATACTCCCTAAAGAAATTTTGCAAAGTAGGGAAAAGATGAAAGAAGAGGCTGCAATCCAGCCTGTATCATACAGCCCAACACACCAACATATCACTGTCAACGTTCTAATGAATTTCTTTTGCCTTGTGTTTATTTTTATTTTTTCGTTCCTGATGCCTAAGTTATTTTTCAGAGTTATAGACAGGCTCTGTATAACATTTGATTTCTTGGCTTAAAAAGCAATTTTTATGTTGCTATATTTGATACATGCAAAAGAATACATGTAATACGTAAACCTTGGAATGTGGCAGTGAAATATGCACCTGGCAGCCATGGCCCCAGGGTCTGTGAACTAGAACTCACCCCAGCCATAGGCTCCTCCCCACCACCCGTACTCCTTCCCGTACCCCTGTCTTTGGGAGAAGCCACGTTCTGGAATGCCACGTGCTTTGATTCCTTTAAAGCAGGTTTTCCACACATGTGAACATTTCTCAACAACACATTGTTCAGTTTGGTAGATTTTGAGCATTATAAAAATGTCATCATCTTTGTAGCTTCTGTGGCCCGGTGCCTGAGGCTCTGTGGTTGATAGCAATGGCACCCTCTGGCCCTGGCACCCTCTGTGGTCCACACACCTGTCAAGGACTGTTTGGTTTGTTTTCAGGTTTTTCTCTGAGAACAGTGCTGCTGTGACAATTCTTGTGCACGTCTTTGGTGCGGGTGAACAGGAGTCCTGGGGGGCACACCTGGACCCCATAATGAGTGTTTAACTTCAGAAGCTGCACCAGGGTTTTTCCAGGGGGTCGGGGCAGCTGACACTTCCCCCCCCAGGATCTGTCCTGTAAGTCTAGCTTCATGCTGTACTATACAGGCGGGACACTGCCACACCTTCCAAACAGCCATCGTGTTTCCTCCCTGCATGCTGGCTCTCCGGGGAGGTCACTGACATCTGCTGGCCGTACCTCTTCCATGGTGGTAGTTCCCAGTTTCCCACTTGTCCTGGATAAACGTGCCTGTGCTTGGCTCTTATCCCAGTTAGCGTTCTTCCTCCAGTGGGTCCCCAGAAACAGCAGCGAACGTGGAACGCTTTTAGTGCTCAGGACAAGCTGTCAGATTGCTGCCTGATAGGCTTGAGCCCTGGATGTGGACAAATGCAATCCCAGTGATATAGATACGTGTATGTACAGCCACACTCAGAGGCTGTGCCCAGTGCAAAACAAAGGATTGGTGTATAACTTGGAGCCCGTACAGAGCCCGTGTTTACACCTAGATGCGAAGTGCGTGCCTGTCTGCACACAGAGGGTTAGGGTGTGTGCACATGCACGGGGACTCTGCGCAAATGCGAACACGTCCAGTGGTTCAGTGCACACATGAAGACGTGAAAATTGATAAAATCCCAGGTCTTTTTTTATAGGGACTGTTTAAGGAAATGCATAGAGTGTGAAGCAGCCTTTGCAAAGCGACGCAGCTGATCCTGATGCACCGAGGGGACAGAGGTCCTGGATGTGACCCAGCTATAACTCAGTGTTGGCAGCGGATCTGATTTTCCTTTCTGGCATGTATGTGAGAGTGTGTGAACACACACGGAGCACTCCGGCGGGGACACATGCCCTACTGTTCCCTGGAGCTCCCCCAGAGGAGCAGGGTTGAGGCTGGTGAAAGGACAGGGTATGTTTTCCTCCACACACTTGGCAGGCGCCTGCTTTTGTGGCAACAATCACATGCCTTTTATGGCAGAGGAGAGACAGCAGAGACACTCTGAGTTTGCGTGCCCCCTGCTGCAGCAGAGATGGGTGCCTGCTTGGTGTAAACCTCCCAGCATTGGTTTCCAACCTGTAGAAAATGTTGTCAGCAGGATGGGCTCCAAATCATGTCTGTTTGCGTCTCTTTGTAACTGATAGCATTGAGTAGATTTCTGTGTTTGTTCACTGGTGTTTTCCTTTGTGACATGTGTCAAAGAAGAAAGGAGCTGAGCCCCGCTGGGGACTCCCAAGGCCCCCGTGCTCCCCCCCGCACACACCTGTTAACCAGGATGTCCTGGCACCTCCCTTCTGCCCTGGAAGCCGGCTCTGCAGAAGTGCAGTTGCTGGCAGTTGAAGCCCAGACTGGAGCTTAGATGAGAGGCCTCTTCCACCAGGGCCTGGTGGGCCGAGGGTGGTGGCACTGGAAACGGCAGTTTCAACACTGTCATCCCCAACCCCTGGCTGGAAATTGGCCATTTTGCTGTGGGGAGAATCTTGTGAGCCAGGGCCCAATCCTGGTTTGCATTAAATGCTCAGAGCCGAGCTGGGCAGTGCCAAGGGATGCTGTTGGTGCACTTGTCACCAAGCACAAGGAGTGGAGAAATAAGAGTGGGGAGGAAGGGTTTTGAAACAAGTTCTGTCCTTACATTGCTCATGCCACAAAGGGGCATCCGGTTGTTTTATGTCAAGTGTGCAGATGAAGTTTCAGTGGAGGTGAGTGTGTCATCCAGACCTGCCAAAGAATTCCGGTGGTCGCCCTGGCTATTATTTGCCACTTGGGGTTGGGAGAGGTAGAGTAGCCTCAGTTCTCTTGGGGCCTCCAGGTTCAGGTTGCAGTCACCAGCCCCGGCCTTGGTCCCAGCAGCCCATGGTCAACTCATGGTCAGCGCCAGACCCCCTCGTAGCCTGCAGGGACCACGGCTGGTGATGGGGATGGGATTCTGGCCCAGGTGTGCCTCTGAGGACCTAGAAGAGGTGTCTGCAGGGCTGGTCAGGTCCAGCCATCTCTGCTGTTGGAGTACCCAGAGATGGTTCAGGCAAACCCCAACTGGCTGAGAACAGGGCAGTGCCTCCTAGGGTGTCACAAAGCCCAGCGACTCCCAATCCAGGGGGCTGTGGCTTCCCCCATCTCCCCAGCTGTATCTCTTAGCTGATCCCTTCACCCCCTGTGCCGTAGTGTCCTCATTAGGGAAGTGAATAGACCAGGCCTGGTGATTTTTAGGGTCCTTTAAGGGACTTACGGGTTCTATGACCACAGACTCTTTTTCTGGACAAACTCCAGCTACCCTGACCCATGGCATAGCACCCCAAACTCCCATTGCCTATTCCCCTGGGAACCTCTTCCTGTTGCCCTGTCACCCCAGGAAGGAAAGTGCCAGCCTGTTAAGTGGAATTTGCTGACCCCATATGATGGTCAAGAAGTCCTCCCGTGAAGCCAGCAGAGAGGGGGAATTCGGGCTGAAAGCCTGAGAAGACTTCATGAAATTTAATCAGGTGCCTAAGGGAAGCACCTAAATTTAGTGAAATTATTATTAGTATTCATTCCATTTTTAAATTGCCTAGGGGAACGTTATGGAGAAGCTGGGAAACCACCAGCCTGGATAGTGATTATTCGGTTTCTGCAGAGCAGAGGGACACACTGGGAGGTGCATGGGGCCCGAGAGTCCTCGCGGCCACGTCAGGGGCACAGGGAGCTGCTTCCCTGGGATAAGGACAAACCGTGGTTACCCTGAGCCATGACATGGCACCCCAGGGGGCTGGGAAGGGGCAGGTGCCCAGGGCAGTGTCCACAAGCCTGAGCCCCCACCTAGATCCAGACAGCACCTCGAGGGCCACCAAGGGCCACCACCTGGCTTCTGAGAGATTCTGTGGCCTCAACCTCCACGAGGGCGAGAGTTTGAGGCCCAGATCCCTTCCTGCTCCAAGTGGGAACCACGTGGTTTGGAGCCTAGCAGGTCAGGGCTGACGGCAGGTTCCAGAGCATTTCTGCTGACAACTGCACAGGGCCCACACACACCTTTTTACGGCACTAATTAACCTGGGCCTGTGAGAGGAGCAGAGAGCTGCTTTCTGTCCCCAAGGAGTGTTTAGATATTAGTTGAAGGCTTGGTGCCCCCGAGACGATTGGGAATATTCTCACTCCCAGGAGCATGGGCAGGGTCCTCCCAATCTCCGGCCTTCTGGCCTGCTCTGTATTCCCCCAACACAGTATGGCCTTTAGGAACCAGGTCACAGGTTCATTTAGAGAGAGCCACATAAATGGTGACACTGGGGACATCCAAGTTCCTAATCCCTCTGCCGGAGCCCTGGAGCGAGTTCTCTGCCCAGCTCTGGGTTGTTACAGATCTGTCTGGGACCGACCAGCTCCTGCCGGAAGCTGTGTGGCCCCTCATTTTTTCTAGAAATGTCTCGGGTGTGCCTGTGAACAGCCGAGCAGCGGAAGCTGATGAGAATTACCTCTTTTGCTTACCCGCTTTAAGTCCCCATAAAATCTGTGTTTAGCTCCACCTCCCACTCTCTTCGGCTTCTGAGGGTTCTCCCTGCCGGCGTCTTCTGGGTGGCATAGATTTCAAGGAGGAAACGGAGACAGAACAGTTGGCCCTCAGAAGCCTGGTTCAGGAGCGGCTGGGAGTGGTCTCCAGGCTGCTCCAGCTATTAATTATTTTGCTTTATTTATTAGATGTACCCAGCGTCCCTTTGCCTCCAAGCATATTTGCAAATGCCTTAAGGGAGAAAGAAAAACAAATGGCTCCTGCCAACGGAGTCTCCAGCCTATAATGAGTAACGCACGTAATGACGTTAAGTGGCAAAACCCCACACAGACAGCACGGTGCTCATCCTGTCTTCCTCGGAGCAATTACAAACGCAAGCCCCACGGGGAAGCTCAGAAACTCGTGATATCGGTTGGATTCGTTGAGCAAAATTTTTATTAATTTTCCTAGGAAATCTGATGAGATCAATCCATTTGACTAAGAAAAAATGAAAATAAAAATAGCACCCGAAGGACAGTGCAGCCTCTCCACACCCCTGCCAGGAGCTCCCTGAGGCCGGCTCCACCCTCCCCACCTCCACGGCCTGTCTGTCTCTTCCTGAACTGCTGGTAATAAACCTCGGTGCCCGCCCCCAGGTTTACACCTTCCCTAATGATCTGAGATCTTGAGGTGTCCCCGTTCTGCAGAGTTAATGCCTGAGCCCGGCTCTGCCCTCCCGCCTCCAGGAGTAGGCGCGTGATGCCTTCTTGAGGACCTGGGGTTTGTCCCCCGCTCTGCCTTTCTCTTCCCAGCCTGGTGGGTCCCCATTCCTCTACCTGGGAAGCCAAGGTTGCGGCAGGTACTGCTGGATGACCCTGCCACGCTCAACGTCGGGTGTGGCTGAGGCTCCGGATGAGAGATCAGTGGCCTCTGCTGCCACTGATTTCCATTTCCCTCACGTCAGAAGGGAAGTCTTGAGCCTAGTAGAACCAGGTTCCCGGGGGACTCCCCAGCACCTGGAGAGCACGGAGTCCCAACCTGGCTGCAGAAGTCGCCGCAGTGGCTGAGGCTTGTTGCTGTGGCCACCGCTCTGGCAGCAACATTGATGGTCGCCCCGTGCATGGCTGGCTGGGCACACTCCAGGGTGAGGGCCTCCAGGCCTCCTCGGGCAGCGGGAGCTGGCACAGTCCCACCTGACGGTGGAAGGACCCAGCCCCACGCCTGTGACGCTAATTACACCAGACGTGCTCCATGCTGTGGGGAATGAGCAGCTCGGTGCATTTCAGACGCTGCCAGGGTTTTCAAGCCTGACGGGGTCTTAAGAGATCTCGGCACCCAGCCACCTCATCAGTGTTTCACAGATGGGGAAATGAAAGTGCAGAGAGCCAGACGCCTTTGCCAGCCCATCCTCCTCCGTGGCAGGAGAGCTGAGGACAGCTAAGACACCACGCTTGCTTGGGGGAGGGCGCAATACCCCAGGGGGTCTCAGAGATCCTGGAAAAGGGCTCAGAACCAGACGGTGTCAGGGAAGGTGGTCACCAGGGACCACTGCTCTCCACAGAGCCCTCTGGTGCCATCCTCTCCTCCATGTTGTGACTCGTGTGACTGACATGTCCGTCTGTGTGCACCGAGGACTGTCCCCCATGATGGGGGTGCTCCATGTGTCTTCCCATCTCTTCCCTTAGGGGAGGGCTGTGGGTGGAACCTGGGCTCTCCTCCTTCAGGAAGGGATGAGAGGCCCCAGGGCAGTGAGGATATTCTCACCATTGGGACATCCACTGAATTCCTGAGCTGCAAAAGTGCTTGGGTTGGATGCTGGGTTCTATTCCCAACACGGGGTCCCCGGACTTTTGTTCCTTGTCACCAGAGCAGCTCACTGGGCAGGTGGACAGTACCCCATCCCATGTTCCCTGAAGCCTTCCTTGGGGGGGCCGTCGCCAGGCCCATGTGAAGCAGGAGAGGTGGGGGTGCACTGGAATGGAACTCGGCCTCCACCTCCAAGCGTCTCACCCTGTCGAGAAGAGTTTCTCCCACTTTGCTACAGACAAGTGAAGAGGTGCTTTGATAGGAGACACGTCAGTAAAATCTCAGACCTGTGTGCTTCGTGGGGCCAGGGAGCACAGCCCAGAGAAGACCCCAGGGCCCAGTTTATCAGGGCCCCATTGAGTCAGGAGCTAGGAGGGGTGAGTTCCGCAGCCGGTCTTCCCACAGAATGTTTCCTTGACCCTTGGGGGACCACCTGTGCCAGGAAGAACGTGGGTGCGCCACAGATGTGCCTAGCGCCGTCTTCCCATTTCAGACATTTAAACATGCGTGTGCACACCCTGCCATGAGCCTGCCTCTCCAGGCAGGTTTTCTCTCTAGCTGTCTTCTTCCTGGACTTCCAGTGGGCTCCTTCTCAGTCGGCCAGCGTTCGAAAGCGTTGTGAATATAACAGGATAAAGAAACGCCTCCCTCTGGTCAGTGTAGTGGTCAGGGGCCTGTGGGGCCTTGAGAATGACCAGGGTTGATGGGCTGCTGGGGCAGTTTATGGGGGTCTCGGGGGCCCGAAGCTGTGAGTGGTTGGTGGCAGGCTGGGGCAGAGAGTGACTCCAGGGTGCCCCTGTTGTGGGCTCTGTGTCTCCCCGACGCCCGACACCTGCCCTTTTCTTCACCCCTTTGTCATTCATTGATCTTGCGAATTCAGGAGCTGGAGCTTCAGAGAACATTCCAGTGGCTCCAGGTCTCATTCTTTTGAGCAAGCTTTTTGTCTAACTGATCAAGGAATCTCTACAAGGGCTTAAAGAACACCTGGTTGGCTGGAGCAGCCTTTTAAGTCAGCCGCACAGGAGGCACAGGTTCCAAGGAAACCTTGTACTCGCTCGGCCAGCTGGGGCCGTGCACGTAGGACCCGGCCCGAGGCGGAGACCCACTGGTCAGAACTCGGCTGCACTGACCGAGGCCCTTAATCCAAGTAGGGTGGGGGAGCAGGTGTGTCTTCTTCTTCCTTGAATCCCGTAGACTGGCTTTCTTGACATCAAGTTGACCAAATTTGAAGGAAAACAAAACAAAACAGGACTTTGGTGTCCCAAAGCCCTGCTAGAGGGACATGGAATGCTGCTCAGACTGGCCGGTCTCTGTGGCCTTGTGAGTAGACACAGTTGCTGACTTGTCTGAGCACCCGTCCGTCACAGCTGTGATGAAGTGACAGGCCGACGGCTTCTTCCTCGGCCTGCCTTAAATGGAGAGGGCGCATGGGCACAGGAGTGCACCACACCTGGGCATGGTGCCAAAGTCCCTACCCTGGGTCAGAGATGTCCTCTTTCAACATTTCTGAACCTCATCCACAGACACTTTGTCATCCTCAAAATAAACCAGAGTGGTCTGTGGGATGACAAGTGTGGACAGAGCTTTCCACCAGCCCGAGGTGTCTGCCTGAGCAGCCGTGGGAGCTCTGGGTGCTCCAGGGAGTGTGGAAACACGTAAAACAGGTTTGGAAGAAGAGTCATCAAACTCTTGATGAGAATGACTTTGGGGTGGGGTGGGAGACGGACAGGCCTTCGGATGCCGATTCTGCACACTTCAGGGTGTTTTAGATTTTTTACCACAAAATGAATGTAATTATTATTTGCAAATGTTAAGCAAATAAGAAGTATAGGGAGTGAATATTAATGTAAAATTATTTACAATATGAGATCACTTCCATCCCTCACCAGGAGGAAAGTTAAATTCAACAATGTTAAGAGCAGACTGGGTTTCTGTTTCCAGAGTAAACACGAGGGTCAGTGCTTTTTCTCACATGCCAGCTCATTTGGTGTCTTCTTCCCCCAGGCTCTTTGCTGGCTCTTGCCACCCTTCAGGCCCCACTGAGCGCCTGAACCCACCTCTCCAGAGTGGCCACACCCAGCCCCTGAGCATCCCACTCTGTGCTAAGACCCCCCTGGAAGACCACATTCACTCATTTATTTGTGTTTACGCTGCCAGAACAAAGCCCTGTGCAGTTGTGTGCAGGTCAGGGGCACGTGAATGTTTTGTTGAATGAACAAATATTTTCTGAGGTCATGCTCTGTGCAAGATACAAGGCAGGAGAGAATGGGTGCACAATGCCTTCTTTTTATGGAGATAATTCACCGGTCATGAAAGTCCCCTTTTAAAGTGTACGATGAAGCAGCATTTAGTACGTTCATGAAGTTGTATAACCATCATCACTGTCTAATTCTAGAGCAGCGGTTCTCCACCTGTGGGTCATGATCCCTTTGGGGGGGGTCAAACGACCCTTTCACAGGGGTCGCCTTGATACATCCTGCATATCAGATATTTACATTACGATTCAAACAGTAGCAAAATTACAGTTATGAAGTAGCAACGAAAATAATTTTATGGTTGGGGGTCGCGGTATTAGGAAGGTTGAGAACCACTGTTCTAGAACGTTGTCATCACTCCAAAAAGAAACACCAGGCTCAGTGCCTGTAGCTCAGTGGTTAGGGTGCTGGTTGCATACATCGGGGCTGGCAGGTTTGAACCGGCTCGGGCCTGCTAAACAGCAATGACAACTACCATAAAAAAAGTAGCCAGGCGTTGTGGTGGGCGCCTGTAGTCCCAGCTACTTGGGAGGCTGAGGCAAGAAAATCACTTAAGCCCAAGAGTCTTAGGTTGCTGTGAGCAGCGACGCCACAGCACTCTACCGAGGGTGACATAGGGAGACTCTGTCTCAAAAAAAGAAAGAAAGAAAGAAAGAAAGAAACACCGTCCTCACTAGGTATCACAAGCCCATTCCCTTCCCTCCCTCCCAAGCCATGTCGTCTTGGTGGACCCGCCTCTCCCGGGTATTTCCTGTAGATGAAATCATACAGTGCGTGGCCTTTGTGACTGGCTTCTTTCTAGCATAACATTTTCAGGATTCAACTGTGTTGCAATTTATTACTTTTCATAGCTGAACAGTGTTCCACTGTAAAGAGATGACCACATTTGTTTATTCAATTGTCAGTTGATGTAGCATTTGTATTCATTTCCCCTTTTTGGATATTATGAATAACCCCCCTGTGAACGTATGTGTACAAGTTCTTACGTGGATGTATTTGTTCTGTTTCCCTGGATATGTATCTAGGCATGGAATTGTTTGGTCACGTGTCAACACTATGTTTAATTTTCGAGGAGCTGCCAGACTGTTCCCATAGCTGGCTGCTAGTCCTTGTCATATTCCCATCAGCAGAGTGTGAGGGTCCCAGCCTCTCTGCCTCCTCCCAACACTCACCGTGTCCCGTCTTTTTTCTCTCAGCCACCCTCCTGGGCGTGGAGTCATAGCTCTGATTTTGATTAGCATTTCCCCATGACGAGGTGTGGCGCTCCTTTCCACTTGGTCATTGCTATTTATTTATCTTTACTGGAGAAATATCTATTTGAATCCTTTGCCCATTTTTTAACTGGGTCACTGGCTTTTTATTTTTTCATTTTAAAGGTTTTAAATATGTGTGTGTGTATATAGATATATATGTATCTATGTGTGTGCAGGTACATACACATATATGTGTGTGTGTCTACGTGTGTATATATATACACACTCCTAGGGACTAGGCCCTTGTCAGATACAGGACTTGGAGATATTTTTTCCTGTTCTGCAGGCTTTCTTTTCGCTTTCTTGATTATGTTTTTTTTTCTGACTTTTCTGAAGTCAGATTTAACGTGTTTTTTCCTTGGTCACTTGTGCTTTTGATGTCATATCAAAGAAAACATAGTTGAATTCAAGGTTATAAAGATTTATGCCTGCGTTTTCTTCTAAGAGTTGTATATAATAGTTACAGCTCTTACACTTACATTGTTGATTGACTCTGAGTTAAATTTTGTAGATGGTCTGAGGTTAAGGTCTAACTTCAATCTTTCTTTTTTTTTGAGACAGAGCCTCAAGCTGTCACCCTGGATAGAGTGCTGTGGCATCATAGCTCACAGCAACCTCCAATTCCTGGGCTCAAGTGAGTCTCCTGCCTCAGCCTCCTAAGTAGCTGGGACTACAGGCGTCCGCCACAATGTCCGGCCATTTTTTGGTTGCAGCTGTCTTTGTTGTTTGGTGGGCCCGGGCTGGATTCGAACCCGCCAGCTCAGGTGTACATGGCTGGCGCCTTAGCCCGTTGAGCCACAGGCGCCGAGCCTAACTTCAATCTTTTGCACTTGGGTGTTTAGTTGTCCCAATACCACTTTTTGAAAAGATCATTCTGTTCTTTACTTAATTGTTTTGACAGTCTTGTTGGAAACAATTGACCATAAATTGTGAGGGTTTATTTCTGGACTTTTGATTCTATTCCATTGATCAATATGTTTATTCTTATGTCAGTAAATCATCATCTTGATTATATTATAACTTTTTAATAAGTTCTGAAATTAGGAAGTGTGAACCCTCCAACTTTGTTCTTATTTTTTTCAATTGTTGTTTTGGCTATTCTGGGTCCCTTGCATTTCCATATGAATTTTAGGATCAATGTGTCAAATATATGCAAAAAAGGCAGCTGGGATTTTGATAGAGATTATGTTGAATCCGTATATTATCGATTTGGAGAATACTGCTGTCTTACCAGTAAGTCCTCCAATCCATGAACGTGGGATATCTTTCCATTTATTTGGGTATTCAGTGTGTTTCAACAATGCTTTGTAGAGGGCAGCGCCTGTGGCTCATTGAGTAGGGCGCCGGCCCCATATACCGAAGGTGGCAGGTTCAAACCCGGCCCCGGCCGAACTGCAAAACAGAAAAATAGCCGGGCAATATGGCAAGCATCTGTAGTCCCAGCTACTTGGGAGGCTGAGGCAAGAGAATCGCCTAAGCCCAGGAGTTGGAGGTTGCTGTGAGCTGTGTGACGCAACGGCACTCTACAGAGGGTGATAAAGTGAGACTCTGTCTCTACAAAAAAAAAAACAACAACAATGCTTTGTAGAGTCTTAAGGGCACAAACCTTATAGTTCTGTGTGCATGCATGTGTGGGTATTATAAATGGCATTGTATTTTAAATTTCATTTTAGATTGTTCATTGCTATTGTATAAAAATATGCTTAATCTTTTTGTATTGCTCGTACATCCTGCACCCCTGCTTAATTCATTTATTAGTTTCATTAGGTCTTTTGTGCGTGGGTGTGGATTCCTTATTCTATATGCTAGATCATGTCATCTGCTAATACAGAGAGGTTTTCTTCTTTCTTTCCTGTCTAGATGCCTTTTTATTTCTTTATCTTGCCCAGTTGCAAGATAAAGCCTCCTGGGTAGAGCCTGCCATACAGTGTTGGGTGGATGTGGTAAGAGGAGATGACCCTGCATTGTTCCCGTCTTGGGAGGGAAACCTTTCCAGCCTCTCACCACTAAATCTGTGAATTGTTCATCGCTATTGGTTTTTCATAGATGCCCTTTGTCAAACTAAGGAAGCTTCTTTCTGTTTTTAGTTTGGTGTTTGTTACATCATGAAATGATATAAGCTCTGTCAGATGCTTCTCTGCATCTGTTGAAATGATTAGTTGTTTTTTTGTCCTTTTTTTACTGATCTAGTGTATGATGCTGAGCAGTCTTCATATGTTGAGCAATCTTGCGTTCCTGGGATAGATCCTACTTGGTTATGGTATATAATTCTTTCTGTGTGTTGTTGAATTCAGTTTGCTGGTATTTTGTGGAGGATTTTCATATCTATTTAAAAGGGACTTTGTAAGCGTCTAAAGTTTTATTTTCTTGTGATGTCTTTGGTTTTGGCATCAACAAGTGACTTTTATACAAAGTCAAAAGTGAAACACAAAAATGACTCATAAAATTCTAAAGATTTGCCAAGAGATAAAGAAAAGTCGGCATGTGCTGGAGCTGCTGCTGTCTCAGACACTCGGCTCACTGTCTTCCCGAGGATTAAAGGAAGCTGTGTGAAGGGTGGTGTGTAAGCCAGGCCCCGGAGAGTGGAGGGGGTGGATCAAAGCAGGCAAAACCGGGAGTGCGACCTAGAGAGCCAGTCCTGGAGAGAGGCAGCCGTGGACTCGGAGCGGAAGTGAGCTGTCAGGGTTGCCTGTGGTGTAGTGGGGCATGCTAGGGGTACACTGGCTGGTTCCGACAGTGTCCCCTAAGTTCATGTCCATGTGGAACCTCCAAGGGCAACTTATTTGGAAATAAGGTCTTTGCAGAGGTAATTAGTGAAGGTGAGGTCATTCTGGATGAGGGTGGGCCCTAACCCAATGATGGCGCTGAGCTTGTAAGAAAACTGAGACATGGAGAGACCCACACAGAGGCAAGAGGCCACGTGGTAATGGGGGCAGAGACTGGAGGGAGGGGCGGCAAGTCAAGGCAGGCCACAGATTGCCACAGGAAAGACGTCTCCCCTAGACGCTCAGAGGGAGCGTGGCCCGGCTGACACCCCCATTTCAGACTTCTGGCTCCAGAGCTGAGAGAGAGCGACCCCTTTGTGGGAAGCCCTGCAGTTGTGCAGGTGTCTTCAGTGCCCCGAACTCGTGAGTGAAGGCCGCCTGGGGGTACGGACCGTAGCCAAGACCTGACCCCGGGAGTTCTGAGCCGGGACAGGGGGTAACGGAGAGAAGCTGACGTGTCTTCAGGGCTGCGCTTTGAGAAACAGAGTTTTTTAAAGTGGAGCGTTTCCTTTTTCAGTTGTTTCCATTGTCTAGAAAGGAGTCAGGAGTTGGAGGTTTTGAGCAGCCACACCGGCTGTCCATCCCGTCCCCACCATTGGCCATCTGTGAAATCTGAGACGTTATTCCAGGCCGCCGTCTCCTCAGCTATAAGACGGGGTTAATATTGTCTCAGTCACGGGCCTGATACTAGACAGTATCGAAGCCATTAGCGGATCTCCTGGCCCGTAGGAAGTGCCAACGAATGGAAACCACGGCGATGAGTATTTATGCCTCCTTTTTCCTTTTCTTTTCTAAATTATTCTTACTGGTTTTATAAGATAAAAAATGAGCAAAGAAGATTAGCTTATTATTTTTGATTATCTGGGTATCTGAGTATCTTTTTAAAAAAATGAACAAAGATGATTAGCTTATTATTTCTGATTAGCAAAATGATATGTTATTCCTTTTAGAAAATTTAAAAAAAATAAAGAACAGGATGAAAATAAACTACAGTAAACCCTCCATAGCAGACCACCTCCCTACACTGACCACCTCCTTAAGTTGACCTAATTTTCATAGATCAGACGTGCACCCCATGTATGTGTAAGTACAGTAGCCTTGTTCCTTATGTTGACCCCCTCTGTATGGTGACCACTGTGTCACAGTCCCTTGTGTGGTCACCTTACAGAGGTTCTGCTGTATAATTATGCCATCTAGAGAGGATCATCATTATAATGTTAATGTCATTTTCTACTTCTGTAATACATTTATATAAATATAAAATACCTGTAAATGTATATAGTGTATATAAAACTGTATCGATCTCATATTTAATATACATTTGTATCTTACTTTCTCATTTAGCATAATAGCGTGAGCATTTTCTTTGGTCATTAAATACTTGTATAAAATATCTGATAATCACTTAGTATTATATCATGAATGTGCCACAATATATTGAAATACTCCCCTGTGGTTAAACATTTATCTGTAACACTGAGTTGAATTTTGGTGAGGTTTGTGTTTACAACTTTACTGGGGTATAATTATTGCTCAAGAAACTTCACGTTTAAAGGGTAAAGTTTGATCAGTTCTGACATGTATAAGATTCACCCATGAAACCATCACCACAATCAAAATAACGGATACAGACATCACCCCCACACATGACCCTCCCTCCTGCTCCTGCCCCCAAAATGACTTGTCTGTCATTTGGCAGTGATTCTTGGATATAACACCAATAGCACAGACAGTAAAAGAAAAACGTAAACAGACTGGACCTAATAAAATTTTAAGATGTTGTACATCGGAATACACCATCAACAGAGTATAAACAAAAACCACAAGTGGCGAGAAAATATTTGCAAACCAAATATCTATTAAAGGCTTGATGTTCAGAGTATGTAAAGAACTCCTAAAACTCGGCAACAAAAGAAAAGCAAATATTCCAATTCAAAAATGATCAAAGACTTGGAAAAGACATTTCTCCAAAGAAGATATACAAATGACAGTAAGCACCTGGAAAACACTTGCTGTCACAAAAGGTGAGGCAGATGCAACTCAAATCTGTGACGAAATGCCACCCTCAGGATGGCTGCTGTCCAAACACAGAAAATACGTCTGTGAGGATGTGGTGAAATTGGAGCCCTAGTGCACTGTTGGTGGGAATATAAAAACAGTATGTCAGTTCCTCAAAAAATTAAGAATAGAATTACCGTAGGGTCCAGCAATCCTACCTCTGGGTGTGTACTCAAAAAAACCTGCAGACGGGGACAGGAAGATGTATGTAGATCCGTGCTCACAGCAGCGTTATCCACAACCTGAGTGTCCCTCGACAGATGAATAAACAAAATGTGCTCCGTGGGCACAGTTGGAACACTACCCAGCCCTAAAAAGGAAGGACACGCCACATGTGCTGCAGCACGGGCGAAGATTGAGGACATTATGCTGAGGAAATTAGTCGGTCACAAAAAGACACATACTGTCCTGAGCCCACTTCTATGAGGTACTTAGAGCTGTCAGATTCCTATCGGCAGAAAATGGGTGGGTGGTTCCCTGGGGCTGGAGGGTGGGAGGGGAAGGGAAGCTAGTGGAGAATACGCATAGAGTCTTAGTTTTTCAGGATGAAAAGTTCTGGAGATAGAAGGTGATGATAGCTGCACAGTATTGAATGCTTTTAATACCACTGAACTGGACGCTTAAAAATGATCAAGATGGTAAATTTGACATTAGGTATATTTTAACGCAGTGCAGAGGAAGAAAATGTCTCATCCACTCTGTCCCTGAACTGTGCCTTTTCCAGCATTTTGTATTAATGGAATCACACAGTATGTGCTTGTGTGTCCTGCTTCCTACACACAATGTAATTTTGTAATAGAGCCACTGTCGTGTGCGTTTAGAGTTCACTTTTTGTGCAGACCACAGTTTGTTTCTACTCTTAGCCGTTTTCAGGTCTCAGCTATTCCAGACAAAGCTCCTATCAACTTTTGTGTCCAAGTGTTTACATGTGGACAGATGTTTTCATTTCTCTTGGTAAATACCTGGGAGTGGAATCACTGGTGGGCATATGTTTGTTTGTTTGTTTATTTAGAGGCAGAGTCTCACTATGTCACCCTTGGTAGAGTGCCATGGTATCACAGCTCACAGCAACCTCCAACTCCTGGGCTTAGGTGATTCTCTTGCCTCAGCCTCCCGAGTAGCTGGGACTACAGGCGCCCGCCACAACACCCGGCTACATTTTTACTTGGTTGCAGTTGTCATTGTTGTTTAGCAAGCCTGGACCAGGCTCAAACCTGCTGGCTCCCTACTCACTGAGCTACAGGAGCTGAGCCAGGTATATGTTTATTTTTTAAGAAATTGCCAAACTGTTTTCCAAAGTGGTCGTACCATTCTGCATTCCCAATAGCAGGGTACGAGAGTTCCAGTTCCTCCGTGTCCTCACCAACACCTGGTGTGATCAGTCTCTTCAAAGTGGGCCTTTCTAACAGACGTGAAGGAGCACGTCATGGTTTTAATCTGCATATCCTCAATTACTAAGGATCTTTCTTCATGGAGCCTTTGTGTCTGGACTCTTTCACTTATCGTCTATTTGAGATTCATCCTGACGGTCTGCATGTCTGAGTTTCTCCCTTCTGATGGCCGAGCGGCGCGTATTCTGCTGGGCGCATGCACCACTGTTGTTTATTCACTGACTCAGGACAGTATGTGTCTTTTTGTGACCGACTAATTTCCTCAGCATAATGTCCTCAACCTTGGCCCGTGCTGCAGCACATGTGGTGTGTCCTTCCTTTTTAAGGCCGGGTAGTGTTCCAACTGTGCCCACGGAGCACAGTGTTATTTCTTCTTTTGCTTCCGTGAATAAAACTGCCACAAACATTTGCACACAGATTCTTGTGTAGACATTTTTGATGAATCTTGTGTCAGTGCCTAGGAGGGAGATTGCTGAGTCATGGGCAAGACACTGGCGGACTATCTTCCCAAGCGGCCCTTTCTTGTGGGACCCCACCGGCAAGAGGTAGCAGTCCCCACTGCTCTGTGCCCTGGCCAGCGCTGTGCAGGGCTGGTTTCTTTCCTCTGTTTTTCAGTCATTCGAACAGGTGCGTGGTGTGTCACACTGTTTCTTGATAGCACGTGCTGGTTTCAATTTGCATTTCTCCAACGATGAGTCATGTTGGCCACCTTTTCATGCGCTTATTTGCCACCCCGGTATCTTCCTTGGCAAAGTGTCTTCTGTCTCTTTTTTAATTGTGTCGTATTCTTATCACTCAGTTTTGTGGATTCTTTATACATCCTGAGTACAAATCCTTTATCAGATATCTGTTTTGCAAATAATCTTTTCCCAGCCTGGCTCTCTAAGAGCAAACGTTTTTCATTTTAATGAAGCCTGTTTTATCTTTTATTTTTCTTGTATGGTCATGACTTGATTTTGTATTGAAGAAAACTTTGTCTGATAGTTGCCCTTTTTTTTTTTAGAAACAGGGTCTTATGATTTTGCCCAGGCTGTTTTCACACTCCTGGGCTCAAGCGATCCTCCCACTTACCTGGGATTACAGTGTTGTAACTGAGGCCACCCATAAAAAATATGGACCCCCACTTTGGGTACAAATCAGAGGTGATTTTATTTACTCCTGCACAGGGGGGCCACTGCAAAAAGGCAGACGGCCCAAATCAGGTGGTCCCTTATTACATCTGTACAGACAGACCGCTGCCCAAAGGGCAAATGGCCAAATTAAGTGGTTACATCTGCACAGACGGACCACTGCCCCCAAAAGGCAAGCGACCCCCAAGAGAAATGCAGGCAGCCTTTTATACCCTTTTTGTGCTGATGTGGCAAAGCAAGCATGTACAAAAGCAAAACGTGGCGGGTTACAAGGCGGAGTCACAGTCGGGTAGTTGGCTCAGGGGGTAGCTGCGTGGCGGCTCAGGGGGGTAACTCAGTAACCATGGGCACAGCTTGGAAAGCCCAGTACCTGGGAAACTCAGTTTCCTGGGAATCTCTGCTTGAGTGAGTTTTTACCATTGTTTATCTGGCTAGGGAGGTTGAGGTAAGTTTCTCATCATTGTGTTTAGACATTGCTAAAGAGTCAGGAAACTCAGGAAACTTCCTTGTCAGAAACCTGTTCTCAGAATTAAACCAAAAAGGGGGGTTTGAGACGGATGGGAACTTAGGCTGAAACAGTTAGGGGCCTTTAGGGGTCTTCTTGCCGGGTCAGTTACTACAGCAGGTGTGCACCACCTTGCCAAGCCAATACTATTGCATTTTAAGAGTTCCTTATATGTGCTCTGGTTACAAGTTCTTTATTAAATGTATGTTTTGTAAATATTTTCTCCCAAGCTGAGAATTGCAATTTTGTTTATTTTAATATTTTGAAGAAAAAAGTCTTTAATTTTCCTATTTCTTTTACATTCTGTGGCTTTTATGTTCTACCTAAAAAATCCAGGCCTAGGTGGCGCCTGTGACTCAAGGAGTAGGGCACTGGCCCCATATACCAGGGGTGGCGGGTTCAAACCCAGCCCCGGCCAAAAACTGCAAAAAAAAAAAAAAAAAAAGAAAAGAAAAGAAAAAAAATCTGGGCCTGTTACAAGGTCACAAAGGTTTTCCGTTAAGGATTCTTCTAGAAGTTTTATAGCTTAAGGTTTTATATCTGTTTTAATGTATAACTCAAAATTAATTCATTTTGAGTTAATTTTGGGTACAACTTGAGAGAAAGGCTAATATTAATTTTTGCATGCAGGTACTCAGTTGATCCAGCATGGCTGTGGAAGAGCTGTCCTTTTCCCATTGAAGTCCCTTTGTACTTTTATTTATTTATTTATTTGTAGAGACAGAGTCTCACTTTCTCGCCCCTCGGTAGAGTGCTGTGGCATCACACAGCTCACAGCAACCTCCAACACCTGGGCGTAGGCGATTCTCTTGCCTCAGACTCCCGAGTAGCTGGGAATATAGGCACCCGCCACAACGCCCAGCTATTTTTTGATGCCGTTTTGGCCAGGGCCAGGTTTGAACCTGCCACCCCTGGTATATGGGCCAGCGCCCTACTCCCTGAGCCACAGGTGCTGCCCAAGTACCTTTGCACTTTACTCAGTAATCAATCATATTTGTCTATTTCTGGACTTTCTATCACGTTCTATAGATTGCTTGTCATAATTATCTTTTCACCAGTACCAGACTACCTTTGTAGGTCTCAACATCAGCTGGGTCCCCCAGCTTTGCTCCTATTTGGAACTGCTATGGTTACGCTTGCTCGAAAGTTTAGCATCAACTTGTCAATTTCTAAGGATGATGGCCGCTGGGATTTTGACTGGGATTGTGTTGAATTTGCACATCACTTTGGCAATGCTGCCCTCTCCGCAGAGCCGACGGTGTGCGTCTGCGGCCACGGTGTGGCTCTCTGTTCAGGTTGTCTGTGATTCCTCTCAGCAATCTTTTATGGGTTTCAGTGTAGAGGCCTTAAATGTTTTTGGTTAGACTTATCCCTAAGTATTTTCCTTTTTTTTCTTTTTTGCTACTGTAAATCAAGTATTTTATCTCATTTTCCAATTACACATTGTTAGTGTTTAAGAAGATAATTTTTCTGTATTAACCTTTTATTCTACAATTTTGCTAAATTCATTTATTAGTTTTAAGAGTTGTTTTATAAATTCCAAGAGATTTTTTTCATGTAAACAATTGTATCTCCTGCAAATAGGAATGGTTTTATTTCTTCTTTTCCTGTCTTGTGGGGGAGCGAGGCTAGGGCTCCAGCATGGCACTGACTAGCATTGGTGAAAGCAGACATCCTTACCTTGCTCCTGATCTGGGGGGAAAAACCTAGGCCCCACGCCATGAAGTATGATGCCAACTGGAGGGTATTTGTGGGGTATTCATTTGAGGGGGGTCCTCTCTATTCCTAGTTTGCAGTGTTTATCATAAATGAGAATTGGATTTTTGTCAAATGCTTTTTCTCTATATCTATTCATGCATGTATTTTTTGTGGGCACCTCTGGCTGTTTCCTTAGAATTAATTCCTAGAAATGAAAGTGAGGAGTGAAAATGTAGAAACATCTGTAAACCTATTTCTAAACTGCCAACCGAGACACGTGGCCACTTTATACCCTTCTCTGCACCAAGCTGTGCAAGAGTGAGTGTCTGTTTCCCCAAATCCTTGCCCGTGTTAGATTTTATAATCTTTTAATTGCTGTCAGTTTCATCAGTCTCCCCCCAAAGGTTATCTTATTTCCATTTGCATTTCTCTCATTACTCTGGGCGTGAACATGTTACTGGTTATTTGTATTTATTACTAATAAATAGTTTTTCTTTTCCTTTTGCCAGTTTTCTGTTGGGTGTTTGCTTTTTTTCCCCAATTAATTAATTTATCTTATTTTATTTATTTATTTTTTGAGGCAGAGTCTCACTCTGTTGCTGAGTGCTGTAGTGTCACAGCTCACAGCAACCTCAAACTCATGGACTCAAGTGATCCTCATGCCTCAGTTTTTCTTTTTTTTCTTTTTTTTTTTTTTTTAGTAGAGACAGGGTCTCACTTTTTCTCAGGCTGGTCTCAAACTCATGGGCTCAAGTGATCCGCTCACTAGGGAGCCGCCAAGACCAGCCAGGGATGTTTGCTTTTTTTCTTTGAGATTTACATAACTTTTTTTGACATATGAAAAATATCAATCTTTGTCACGTATGTGTCCTGGTTTGTTCTTTTTTTAGAAAATAATTTTATTATTTGCAACAGTTTTAGGTTTGCAGCAAATTTAAGTGGAAGATACAGCATTCCATGTGCTCCCCACTCCTCCCCAACACGCCTGCGTGGCTTTGCCCTCCCCACATGCATGGCCTCCCCCCCACACACACACACATGCGTGGCCTCCCCTGTCATCAACATGTCCCCTCCAGGGAGGTGCATTTGGAACCATCTGTGAACCTACATTGTCACGTCACTGTCACCAGGACTCTGTAGTTCACATTAGGGGTCCCCCTCGGCTCTGTGCATTCTATGGGTTTGGTGTAGCATATTATGACGCGTGCCGACACCATGGTGTCACACTGGGTAGGGTCACTATGTTCCACCTGTTCACTCTGCCCTCCCTGACCTCTGCCTCTTCCAGAGTCATAGCTGGAGTCACACAGTGTGTGGCCTGTCAGACTGGCTCCTTACACTTGGTCACACACATTTACCTTCCCTCCATGTCCTTTCATGGCTAGACAGCTTGCTTTTAAAAAAAATTTTTTTTAATGATGAATAATATTCCATTGCTTGGGTGTACCACAGTTTATGTAAGTTTCCTTATCCATTTTCTACCAAAGGATGTCTTGATAGCTTACGAGTTTTGACAATTATGAGGGACACTTAGGGGTGGCACTACATCCAGGCTCCTCCCCATCCTTCTCACCATCACACCACACACGCCAGCAACACCCCCAACACCTCCAGCACACCCTGTCCTGCTCACCCTGTGGGGCAGGCCAAGGTTTCCAGGAACCAGACAGCAGGCAGAGACTCACTGGGGACAGTCACAGACAGAAGGGCCCTGCCCACTGCTGCAGCCAGACAAGACTG
>CAUYRH010094400.1:0-13978 GCA_963574655.1 Perodicticus potto
TGCAACAACAACAAAAAAAATAGCTGGGTGTTTTGGTGGGCACCTGCAGTCCCAGCTACTCGGGAGGCTGAGGCACGAGCATATCAGCCGCCCCGGAGCTGCCGGTTGCTGTGAGCTGTGACGCCACCGCCCCCTGCCAAGGGCGACAAAATAAGACTCTGTCTCTTTTTTAAAAAGGGGGGGGGGGGAGGCTATACTGTGACATATGGTTAAAACACCCAGAATTCATAATACACGAATCTGAAAGTTTGCCACTTTTAGAGATCAGCACTGGCTCTGCAAGAGAAAAACAAAATGCAAGTAGCACAAAACCCAACCATACAAATGACCAATCACAAAGGTTAAGGAAGGCTGGGCAGGGTGGCTCGTGGAGGGCTGAGGTGGGCAGATCAGACCATCTGGTTCCAGACCAGCCTGAGTAAGAGCAAGACCCCATTTCTAAAAATAGCCAGGCATTGTGGCTATAATCGTAGCTACTCGGGAGGCTGAGGCAAGAGAATCACTACAGCCCAAAAGTTTAGGTTGCTGTGAGCTATGATGCCACCGCACTCTACCAAGGGCAATAAAGTGAGACTCTGTCTTTAAAGGAAAAAAAATAAAAGGTTAATGACACTTTGGCACACTGTAATCCAGGGACCCTCCTGGTTAGCTAGTAGGTTCAGGCACCAATCAGGCCCTGGACAGGAACGGCATCACCTTCCCTTCATGAAGGGCCTTCATTTATTTCAAAATTCTACGCATTTAGGGATGTAAATAAGGAATTTATAAGCCTCCAACTAACAGTTTAAGTTTAACTGCCCTGTTTCTTATTAGTTTAGGGATATACAGCTTTCAAAGCTCTCTTCAAAGCTTGAAAATGACAAAAGGCATTCTAAGTGAACTCACCATAATTTTTTCTTTTATATTTGGCATTACACATGAAAATCTTAGTGACCCTACTTTGAACTTTTTAATTACAACTTCATCTTCCAGTGGCTCTAGAGTAATCTCTGAGCCTCCCTGGGAAGCAGCAGAGTTATGTTTCTGGCAAATCATTTGCCCAAAATACAACCAACAGCCTTAACATGTCTATTTCCATTGATAAGGCATTCTGTATTTGATATTCCATCCTAAGAACACACAAGAGTTTTAGTACATAACAGGTGATCACAGGCCAAATAATCGAAATTTTTTAAAAAACTGAAATCATTAAAGGAGATACAATCAATAGGTAAAGAAAACTGCAGTTGTACATTCCAAAATTACGTATCTGTTGAAATTACTATTATGAAAAACAAAAAAGCACACAGAAAACATACAAAAATAAGCCAAATCACATGGAGTTTGCAAACCCATGCAATACCTAAGATTTCCCCATCATAAACACCTAAAATAAACGGGGTTTGTTTCAAGAAAAAATGGCAGGGAGCTTCTTAAAAAGTATTGTGGAAAGTATATAATAACATAATAAAATATTCCTGACAATACCCAGTTTTTAAAATGGAAAAAAAAATTAAGTGTATAGACAGTAGAACTAAAAAAATATTTGCAGGGGGAAAAAGAACAGCCATTAAAAACATACAGTAAAATGTTTACAACAGTTGTGTTTGACAGTGTAACTAGAGATTAAATGTCTTTTCTGCCTTTCTGTGGCTTCTGGGTTACTACTTGAGAAAAAACATTATTTTAGAATAACCATGTGGCCAATGTGCAGAATGGTGTCCCCACGTCTACTGACCCGGAAGGTCTAGCTGCCTGCTCAATACACTGCTCCAGACCACAAGGCTCTCTCAGCTACATCTCTCCAGTGGAGGGTCAATGGTCCTCCTCTAGTCCAAGAACTCCCCGTCCTCATTTAAGCGCTGCTGTGTCTGATAGGGTCTGCAAAACCAGACTAGTGAGGTCACATAGAACTCTAAGGGGAAACAGATTGTGTGTGCCTGTAACACCTCCTTCACTATACCGTAACAGCAAGTTTCACCATGTGTGAAAGGTGAGGGGGCTTGAGGGTGGCAGAATCAAAACTTCAGGAAGATGAATAAAGAAGAATTTTCAGCCTAAGAGAAAACAGACATCTGAACCAAGATAGTTTGCAGTAACTATACATGCCTCATCTTATGTGAATTGTTAAAAGTTATTTTTAAACCCATCCAAACACCATTCACTAACTCAGCATCACATGAACTTGATTCTGGCTCAACACTGCAAGCCGTTTGCAGAAAGCAGTAAGACTGATGATTCTAAAGTTGACAAGAATGTAGAACAGCTGAACACTCAAGAGTGGCAAAATAGTGTAAGCATGTTGGACAAGTGTGGCAATTTCTCATAAGGTTTAAACGCAGACTTTCCTTATGGCAGACTTTCCTTATGACGTAGCAATTACACACCTAAGTAGCTACCCTGGAGGAAAGAAGCACTACAACTAGCCTTGGACACAAATCTTTACAGCAACTAAAAGTAAAAACTGTAAACAATAGAAAGTCCATCAACCAGCACACAGATGAACAAATTGCAGCATGGCCATACAATGGAATAGCATTTGGAATGAACTACTAATAAAACACAACATGAATGGATCTGAAAACATTATCCTGAAAAGAATAGGCAATATTTTATCTTGGTGATAAACTTTCTATAGTAATAAATAGTCAAAAAACTGGCTGGCAAAAGAGAAGCGTGAATGGCATATGACGCAATACTTTTAGAATAATGAAAATATTCTCTTTCAGTTGGGGTTGGTGATTACAAGGGGATATATAATTGGCAAAAGTCAAAGCTCTGTAAACTTGAAATAGGTATATTTAACTGTATGTAAATTAAACAGTGATAGAAGTACACTAATTTAGCTATTTGCAAAACTTAAGAATCTTCTCGGGCGGCACCTGCGGCTCATTGAGTTGGACGCCAGCCCCATATACTGAAGGTGGCAGTTTCAAACGCGGCCTCAGCAGAACTGCAAAACAGAAAAATGCCGAGCCTTGTGGCGGGCACCTGTAGTCCCAGCTACCCGGGAAGCTGAGGCAAGAGAATCGCCTAAGCCCAGGAGTTGGAGGTTGCTGTGAGCTGTGTGATGCCACGGCACTCTACCGAGGGCGATAAAGTGAGACTCTGTCTCTACAAAAAAAAAAAAAAAAAAATCTTCTCCCTTCTTCCTATGAAGAAAGGTGATCGATTAGCTTATAGATTCTGTTCCCAGCTGATGTAACAGACAGCTTCTTTTCCCAGTGAAATCATTTTTTAATTATTTAAAAGTTAAGACTGGGCTCAGCGCCCATAGCTCAGTGGTTACGGCACCAGCCACATACACCAGGAGTTCACGGGTCCGAGCCTGCCTGGGCCTGTTAAACAACAATGACTACTGCAATAAAAAAAAAAAAAAAATAGCTGGGCATTATGGTGGACGCCTGTAGTCCCAGCTACTTTGGAGGCTGAGGCAAGAGAATTGCTTGAGCCCAGGAATCTGAGGTTGCTGTGAGCTACTGAAGGAGCTAAGGAAATTTCACCCCAAAATATGATTCCTTGGTATAAAGACTATTTTCAGTGAAAAGGCTATTTTTTATTAGAAAGCACAGGCCTCTCCTCCATAAAACCTGAGTAACCTGATTTAGAATCAGAAAAGGGGCTTCAGGACTCCTTATCACATGCTAATAGACCTGGCCCTAAGATCATTTGAAGCACAATACCTGTCTCTCAGGTTAATTTACTAATCAATCTGTTTCCCTCCATCTGCCCATCCCCCCTTAGCAGCCACTTGCTACACAGATACTTCCCAGTTTCTCTCCCGCCTCCCTTCTAAAAGGCATCTTTAAACACAACTATCACTGAAACTCTGGTAAATCATTCTGTGGTTCCCCCTTGTGCATGGTATTTGAGTTGATCTTCTCAGCAAAGCAACCTAGGAGAAAAGGGCAAGTTTCCCTGAGACACCCCTTCACTATATGTTGTCACAGCACTCTACACCAAGGGCGATAAAATGAGACTTTCTCCACAAAAAAAAAAAAATACATGAAGATATACTAAAAGTATTAAGTGGAAAGTGTCACAAAAAAAAATCATGAAAACCTCAAGTTAATGAAAAAGCCTAAGTCAATACAGCTGTTCTGAAATTACGGCCTCCAAAAATCTCGTGCGATAAAAGCAACAAGCACTAACTGTAATCCAGAGTTAGGGGCTCAGAGCCCCAGTCTATACAACAAGGCATGCTGCCTTATCACTCTTTTGTTTTCATTTCATTTTTTGTTTGTTTGTTTTTTTGAGACACAGTCTCACTATGTCGCCCTCAGTAGAGTGCCGAGGCGTTACAGCTCACAGCAACCTCAAACTCTTGGGCTCAAATGATCCTCTTGCCTTACTTAGCCTCCCAAGTAGCTGAGACTAAAGGCCCCCGCCACAACACCCAGCCATTTTTATTTAGAGACAGGGTCTCATTCTTGCTCAGGCTGGTCCTGAACTCCTGAGCTCAAGCAATCCACCTGCCTGGCCCTTCAACAGTGCAAGGATTATAGGCATTAGCCACCTCTGTCTGACCTCTCAGAGAATATTTTCATGTTCTTGGGGTCAGAAAAGCATTCCTAAGGAAAGACATACAACTCATAAAGGAAAACCAATTGCATTACAGAAAAATCTGAAACTTCTATGAGAAAAGACATTGTAAATACAGTTAAAGGACCAAGGACTACAAAAAAATATTTCCAATATACTTGTAACACAAAAAGCTCTGATAAAAAAAAAAAAAGAAAACCACAAACCACCATTAAAATAAACATAGGGATGGCTGATGGAAAAAAGCTAAACAGAGAATTGCAAATCAAAACAAGTCATACTTTATTAACCAACCCAAAGAAGCTTTATAATACTAAGTGTTGGCAAGAAGGGGAGGAAATAAAGACTCTCACATTCTGGGTGTGGTGGTGAACATTGGCTAAACCTTGCTGAAAGGAAAAAAATCTCTTCCTACTAAGAAAACTGAGCATAGGCTCAGCGCCCATAGCTCAGTGAGTAGGGCGCCGGCCACATACACAGAGGCTGGCAGGTTCCAGCCCGGCCTGGGCCTGTAGGCCCAGCTGCTTGGGAGGTTGAGGCAAGAGGATCGCTCAAGCCCAAGAGTTTGAGGTTGCAGAGAAGGCGACATAGTGACACTCTGTCTCAAAAAAAAAAAAGGAAAGAAAGAAAACTGAGCACATACCCTGGGACTGTATGTTTGTAATTCGATCCTATGCTAGTATTACCACATGTGTGAAAGATGGACAGAAAGCAATGACTTTTTTTTTTTTTTAATTTTTTTTTTTGGTTTTTGTAAAGAGTCTCACTATGTCGCCTTGGGTAGAGTGCTGTAGCGTCACAGCTCACAGCAACCTCAAACTCTTGGGCTTAAGCAATTCTCTGGCCTCGGCGCCCGCCACAACACCCAGCTATTTTTATTGTTGTTGTCGTCGTTGTTTGTCAGGCTCGGGCCAGGTTCAAACCTGCCAGCCCAGGTGTATATGACCAGTGCCCTAGCCGCTGAGCTACAGGCACCGAGCCAGAAAGCAACGATTTTAAGTAAAAAAAAATACTGGCAACAACCTAACGGTCTACTGAGTGCCTAAAATGTCCAGGGACTTACCTAAGGAAGTGACTGAACAAACTGCAGGAGTGTGAAAAAGAATGGTAAGGATCCTCAAGATGTTGTTAAGTGAGAAAAGGTTAGTCACTGACCAGGACCATAGGTAAGCAAGAGGAGGAGGGGAGGGAGACCTATATAAACATGCATGTAAAAGCAGGCAGAAAGATTAATGCCCTTTCAGAGACCTGCCAAAAGAAAAAAAACGACACAGAAGGACTGGAGGGATGTGCAAACTACTGGCAGAGCCTCCTTTTGAAGAAGGCAGAGGGGCTTCACATTTTGCTTGGAACATTTCTAAATTTAATCTGAATTTAACCTACCATTAGATCCAGCAATCCCATTACTATGTATCTACCCAAAGGATAACAAGACATTATCAGAAACACACTTGCACTCAAATATTTACAGCAGCACAATTCATGTTGCAAAGATATGGAAGCAACTGAAGTATATCCATCAATACATGAGTGGATTAATAAAATGTGGCATATGTACACCATGGAGTATTAGCCATAAAAAAAAAAAAAAAACTAGCCAGGCATGGTGGCGGGCACCTGTTATCCCAAGGTACTTGGGAGGCTGAGGCAAGAAGGTCACTTGGGCCCAAGAGTCTGAGGATGCTGTGAGCTATGATGCTTGGCACTCAACCCTAGGGTAAGTAAGACTCTGTCTCCCCCGCACCCAAAAAAAAAAAAAGAAAAAAAAAAAGGTGATCTAGTATCTTTTGTAACAACCTGGATAGAACTGGAGAATCATTTTTCAAAGTGAAGAAATCCAAGAATGAAAAAACAAACCACACGTTCTCAATACTAAAGCGGAACTAGTCAACCAACATTTATGTGCACATATGGAAGTAAAACTAAACAGGAAGCAAGTAGGAGAGAGCAAGGAGGAGGGGTTGGGTTGATTCACACCTAATGGTACAATGCATACATTCTGGGTGAACAGCACACTTACAACTTTGACTCAAAAATGGATAAAAGCATGGCTCAGCACCTGTGGCTCAACAATCTAAGGCACCAGCCACGTACACCTGAGTTGGCGGGTTCAAATCCAGCCCGGACCCACCAAACAACAATGGTGGCTGCAACCAAAAAATGGCCGGGAGTTGTGGCGGGCCCCTGTAGTCCCAGATACTTGGGAGGCAGAGGCAGGAGACTCGTTTGAGCCCAGGAATTGGAGGTTGCTGTGAGCTGTGATGTCATAGCACTCTATCCAGGGTGACAGCTTGAGGCTCTGTCTCAAAAAAAAAAAAAAAAATGTACAAAAGCAAAAAAAAATATATAAAAGCAAATTATGTAACCCAACCATGTGTACCCCTGTAATATTCTAAAAAATAAAAAAAATTTAAAAACCAAAATTCATACATACTACATGTCTTCAAGCTATTTTTCTTTTGGAAAAAGTTATGATCTTAATGGAATCACGTGAATTAAACTACAGTGGCGCAAAAACTAAAAAAATAAATAAAAGAAGAAAAGAAAAAAGAAAGTCAAATAGCAAAAAGCTTTGGGTGGCGCCTGTGGCTCAAAGGAGTAGGGCGCCGGCCCCATATGCCAAGGTGGTGAGTTCAAACCCAGCCCCCACCAAAAACTGCAAATAAATAAAAAAACATAAACTGCAGGGAGAGTAAAACACAGCCAGTCTGGGACAAATCCAAAATGATTTTGTAGGTCGTCTAGCCAAACCAGTTATTTACTACAGTAAGGGGTTTGTAAGCCAAGCAATGTGTACATATTTGCATTGGGCTCTCTCACACTTAAGACACACCAAATATTGGGATAATCCGACTCTAACCTACCTGCCCCCTCCCCCATCCCATGCAAATCTGTCTTTCAAATACCAGCTAATGCATGACAACTCCGAGCTATCACTTCCCTGGTGGCATTACACGGTAACTGCTTGGATTTCCTAGCTAGTAATAGACAATTTCATTTTGCAAGAATAAGGCAAAAATCACATGTTAAAAACCAAGGAGATAAGGGTCCACCTTTACTTAGCATTTTGTGGTTGAGAAGAAACTGTACTACTGAATTAACTGCCTTGAACATGGATTCAAACGTCCTATTTTAAGATTACCAGCACTACCAACTTCCTATAAAGAATGTAAAATCTGGGTCTTTGTTTAAAGAATGTAAAATCTGGGTCTTTGTTTCTTCTGCTGACATCTTAGCTGGATCTTTTTTAATGCAGGAGGAGAGAACCAGAAAGAGAATTATAGGAACCAGAGTATCCAAAACTTAATTTTTTTTTCTAAATTGGAAGGAAAAAACTCGAGAATCTAATTTTTCAACTTGGCCCTGCTTTAGTTTAACTCGAACAAATTTAGAGAAGCAACATTACTACAGCTGAAAGAGTGCCAACATTTACTTTGGCAGAAAAAAACCAAAGTCACTGAAGTTATTTTTTATTACTACTGAAAGTGCAGCAAGCAGGAGCAACAGCATGTTTATTTTATCGTCTTTTAATGGATAACCAAGAGCACTGTTTCCAAATTTCCAGAGTCATAGATTACAAGGAAGAAAGTAGACACTGGGTAATACACATACCCAGAACCTGATGTTAATTTGGGGGTCTAGGCGGTGAGTGCCCAGGTGTTCATCCTGCCATTCCTTCAACTTCTCCAGATAAAAAAATTTTCATAACGGGGTTTAATCAAATTCATCCGGATGAGCCTCAGATTAATATGGAATGCAAAATCAGGGTAACAACCAGCACTTACTGATTGCCTCCTAAGTGCCAGCAGATTGATTTAATGATGAGTCTTCAGTAATGCTTGAGAGTTTAAATTTTATCCCATAAGCAATGGAAAGCTAATGAGGACTTGAGCAGGAGAGCAAAGGGCTGTGCCTTATCACTTCTGACAAATGAACACAGTACAAATCAGTTGGGCTACATGTGAAGGGAAAACTAAGGAAAGTGACAGCAGAATTTTAGTAAAGGCTTTTATCAAAGAGAGAAATAGAAAGTAATGCACTTGGACTCAAACATGACCCCAGAGCCCAGGTTATCACTGAAAATAGTGGGCTTTACCATGGAGCTTAACATGTGAATCCCTACACATACTGAAAAGTCAGACATACAGACCTTACTCCTCCAAAAACCTGGTATCAAACTTTAGCAAGGATGAGTATCACCTGGGACAGACACCTTGCTGGTAGGAGTGAAGTGCACCAACCTTTTCTGCAAACATTTCAGTATATGTTTGCGTAATACACACATCTCCTGACCAGGCCATTTAAATCCTGTGTCTGTATGCTACAGAACTTCCTATTATGTGAGAGTCAGGAAATAAAAGATGGAGGAGTCATAGCTACATTATCTTTAGTGGTGAAAATGGGGATAGAGAGGGAAAAACAAAAACAAATTAAAACAAGGCAGTTTGGGCAGCACCTGTGGCTCATCGAGTAGGGCGCCGGCCCATATATCGAAGGTGGCGGGTTCAAACTCGGCCTTGGCCAAACTGCAAAACAGAAAAATAGCCAGGCATTGTGGCGGGCGGGCGCCTGTAGTCCCAGCTACTCGGGAGGCTGAGGCAAGAGAATCGCCTAAGCCCAGGAGTTGGAGGTTGCTGTGAGCTGTGTGACGCCATGGCACTTTACCAAGGACGATAAAGTGAGACTCTGTCTCTACAAAAAAAAAAGGCAGTTTATTGTCCATATTGTCCATAATAAACAGGTATATATAAGTTGTATTAAGTGGACTTAATTCAAAGTCAAAGCATTTCCACCCTAAATCACAGTTAACATGCAAACTCGTTTTTCCTTCCAAGCCCCTACACCTTCTCTCTCCTCTGCCTGGACACACCAATTGCAGCATCCCCTTTCACTATCCCAACAGCCTCCTAAATGCTTGTTAAATAAGGCAAAAAAAAATTTTTTTTAATTGACAATAAAAACCACCATACCATGTCCTTCTCTTTAGTGCTAGGGTTGGCCCACACTGATCCTTCTCCACACTCCAGTTTTGCCAAAGGTCTCTCTCTTTTTAATTACAGCATTCTTTTTAATCCTCTAATTAGAATTCCTTCTTTAAACTCTGTAAAGTTCTAGCTCAGCCACTCCTTGAGAAAACACACATTTTCTCTCCCACTTCAACCTCCATCCACCCCTCCATTCAGTCCCACATAAAAAAATCCCAGACAAAATGATTCATTTAGCAGTCAGGGTTGAGCTACATAGACCTGGGGTGGGGTAAAGTCACCCAAAAAAGGCCACCAGCAACAACCAAACAGGTGGGTAACTTCTGCCCACTCCACTCCTACAACCAACTCCCTCACTTAGCAGATCAGGCAGATATGAGATTAGCAGGGAGTCAGGGGAGGTGCCCCTAAAACCCTAACTCTTCTGAACCGCACCTAAATCTTCATCATTGGTTTCAGAGTTCCTGTTCTCTGTGGGGTTTTCCCCTCACACTTTTTGTTTTCCTGAGACAGACTCTCTTTGTTGCCCTGGGTAAAATGTCCTTGGCATCATAGTTGAGCAACCCCAAACTTCTGGCTCAAGCGATCCTCTTGCCTCAGCCTCCTGAATAGCTGGAACTATGGGTGCTGGCCACAACACCCGGCTAGTTTTTCTATTTTTTTTTTTTAGAAGAGACAGGGCCTCACTCTTGCTCAGACTGGTCTCCTGAACTCCTGAGCTCAAATAATCTACCCGCCTCAACCTCCCAGAGTGCTGAGATTACAGGTGTGAGCCGCAACGCCACCTCACACTTTTTACAGAATCTTCCCACAGTATATACTCTCTCCAAAAGAGGAGCTGCTTTGCTTTCTATCCATCTATCCCTATTTTTCTTGCCGACTTTCTCCCGAAATTCAGCTATCATTTCTAACAAGATAGAATCCTTGATTGGTTTCTTTTCCAGACTGATGACTAATAGAATTGTTCTTAGAAACAATAAAAAGAAGAAAGAAACAAAAATAAAAATAGAATTGTTCTCTGTTTTTCTACTTAAATACTTTTGGATAGGTGTAATAAATCTCATACTTCAATAAGTTCCTGAAAAGGAGACCAAAAAGCCTGGGAAGCCCTACCCCAGATAGCTAATGAGCTGAGTCAAATCTCTGAATCTGGGCGGTGCCTGTGGCTCAGTGAGTTGGGTACCAGCTCCATAAACCACGGGTGGCAGGTTCAAGCCCAGCTCCAGCCAAACTGCAACAACAACAACAACAACAAAAAATAGCTGGGTGTTGTGGTGGGAACCTGTAGTCCCAGCTACTCGGGAGGCTGAGGCAAGAGAATCACCTAAGCCCAGGAGTTGGAGGTTGCTGTGAGCTGTGTGACGCCACAGCACTCTACGAGGGCAACATAGTGAAACTCTGTCTCTACAAAAAAAAAAAAAAAAAACTCTCTGAATCTGGGCCCCTTGGAATACAGAGATATCAATTTCACTTTTTAAATCATAGCAATGGAGAAAACTGGGCATCCATTCCAGGTGCCACCCTCCCTCAAGTACATGTTCTTTCAAGACATTTCTCTCTCCAAAGCCCAGGCTATTCATCAGTAAAAGCACAGACTCTGCTTTACAAAGGTGTATGAAAACACATAATTCTGTTACTTAACAAGCAAGGTAATCAAACTATGGTAGATATTCAACAAAGTGCTTTTAATACAAACTCATTTATGAAGAACTGAAAATTAAGGAAGTGTTGCTTTCTTTTTTTTTTTTGCAGTTTTTGGCCGGGGCCAGGCTTGAACCCACCATCCCCAGTATATGGGGCCGGTGCCCTACTCCTTGAGCCACAGATGCCACCCGGAAGTGTTGCTTTCTAATGAAATACATGCTAACAAGTTTTTGCTTTGTCCCATGTGTTCTCTCATCCACCAAGTATGCCTGGAGTTTGCGTGCTGATGCCTTTATAATTGGGGAAAAATCCAAAATCACGATCAAATTGTATCGGGCCAATTTCCAAGAAACAACCATAGAAATGTTGTAAGGAATAGTCACTGATTATTCCAGGTGGCATGGATGAATCAGGACTGTCCCTGAAAACAAAACGCCATCACCTCTCCTCCAAGAGCCAGCTCCACCCCAGTCTCTGACCAGGTACATGGGCCAAGAAGGCCCCCCTGGGTCATCCTACAAGACCCCAAGAGAATGAGCTATTCCCATTTCCATTTCAACAAGGAGTCTGGAGATTCTGATCCTAACAGAGAAATCACTCAACTGACAGGAGAACATGGGTTCTCTAAATCCAGGGACTACCAACCAGATGCATATCCTTAGGCAACTTCAAGGGAGAGGTGGAAGTGACAGGGGCTGGGTTGGATGGACCATCATTTCAGTTCCAGTAGTAAATGTCTACCTCTGAACAGCCTACAAACCTAGGACTCCTCCCTCTGGCTGTCCCAGTGGTCAGTATGTGACAATGCCAAATCGCACCGGACAGTGATTTATATAATCCCCTAAGCACATTGACAGAAATATACTTTCTCTCTCCAGGGACTCTTTCAGGCAAAGATCATGTCTCCCACACCATGTGGAATGCTTAAGCACTTTAACAGGCCTTCAGAATCTGATGGATTTGCATTAGCCTGGTTTTTCTGCCAGTCAGCTAAAACTAGCCTGGACACTCATGGGGAGGAGAGGAACTAACACAAAATTAAATTAACGAGGACATTTATCAAGTCAAACTTTAGTCAACTTAGGTAGCTTAAATAGAGAAGGGAAGGAACATTAATTTATCTCCTTTCCCCCAGCATTGCCTCTTCTCCTCATTAACATCATGGGGAGAAAAAAGCAAAGATATACCCACCCACCCTTTATTCTGAAAATTAAGGCAATCTTTTTCTCCTACAAGCTGCTCAGTGACATTCTGCATCAATACAGAAGCACTAGACAACAGCCTCACCACAACCTTAAGTTTTTTCTCCTTCTAAGAAAATATCCCCAGTGCCCCAAAGACCCACTACTCATGGCTTAATTTGCAAACTCCATTAGATGAAAAGTACCAGAAAATTGCTTGTCCCATTTCACGCAGTACCTTCCCTGTAGCGGTGACATAAGCAATTAGGCAAACACAACTGTGTCCCAAGAGAAGTAAAGGGGACAAAAGTCTCAACTTTTTTAAATGAAATGAAATTTTCCCCCCACTACAGAAGGAAAGTTCAGAGGATGAGAAAAGGGAATTGCAATGCAGTTAAATTCACTATTTAATAATACAAAACCATAATCAACTGCAAGTCCTTGAACTTACATTATGCCTTTCTACCGGGATACTCATGTAATTTCAAATATATTACTATAAAAAAAAAAGTCATTGGAGAGGCAAGAGACTGGGGAGAGGGGAGCCTCTAAAATGGACTTTAATTAAAATATGAATAATCCAAGTCCAGCTAATTCAAGGCATCTGACTTGAACACCTAGTCAGCTGGGAAACAGCAGCTGCTTCCAATTACAAGCGATTTTGAATTAACCGGTATCAGTATCTAATGAAGAAGCTTTGTATGTAGGAAATTTTCCAATCTTGAAAAGAGTGGTGCACACTGCCTTTTTAAAAAAGGAAATGTCAAAGATCCAAAAGCCTGTCTATATAACCTCTTTCTAGATCGGAAAAAGTTTTCCGGCTCATTCTTGTTTTTGCTTCTCACCTCAGGGGCCAGACTTTCCACTGCTCCACATTTTCAGGTTCGCCACTATTAAACCCCAACACTTTGCCAGAAAGATCCAACAGCTCTTCCTGCAGTCCTTACACCTCCTCTGCTGTCTCAAGGTTATAACCAAAGGCCACAGGGATAAAAGGAGCCCAGTAAAACGTATGTTTAATTCTGTCACACAAAGTAAGAAACCTGAAGGGCTCTTGCAGTCCCGGGACCTGCCCAGAGATGGCAAAGCTAAAAGCCCAACCAAACCCTCATTTTACATTGTTCTGTAAAGGACATTCCAGAAGGATGAACAGCCTCTAACTGCAGGTGGAGCTTCAGACCATAAGATTGTAAAGGGCTCTTTAAGGGGCCCATTGATGTGATCAGGATTGGAATAGGAGGGGAAGGGGGAGCTTAAACCTCCAGAATCTCCTTCCTCTAGCCAAACAAATACTAAAGGTAGCAAAGATCACCGACAGAAAAACCCACCACTAAAAGTGAGCTAACAAAACTGGCCTTCTAAGTCATCCCCTTCATACATTAAAAACTCCCTTTGGGGCTCGGCGCCTGTGGCTCAACGGGCTAAGGCGCCAGCGACGTACACCTGAGCTGGCGGGTTCGAATCCAGCCCGGGCCCACCAAACAACAATGACGGCTACAACCAAAAAATGGCCGGGCGTTGTGGCAGGCGCCTGTAGTCCCAGCTACTTGGGAGGCGGAGGCAAGAGACTCGCTTGAGCCCAGGAATTGGAGGTTGCCGTGAGCTGTGATGCCACAGCAGTCTATCCAGGGTGACAGCTTGAGGCTC
>CAUYRH010094401.1:0-84776 GCA_963574655.1 Perodicticus potto
GTCCCAGCTACTTGGGAGGCAGAGGCAGGAGACTCGCTTGAGCCCAGGAATTGGAGGTTGCTGTGAGCTGTGATGCCACAGCACTCTATCCAGGGTGACAGCTTGAGGCTCTGTCTCAAAAAAAAAAAAAAAAAAGAAAGAAAGTAGGTGTTTTTTCTCTAGGAAGGACACCCTTACTCATGGTCATAATGAGTAAACGAAAGTACGAATAAAGAACAGAATGCAGAAAGGGGAAAAGAGTTAACAAATTACATGAAGAAACAGGCAAAAATGCCAACCACAATCAAAAGCAGGATTCCATAACAAGGAAAACAGATATTTTAGGGATAATCCTAGATATAAATATGTATTAAACTTACATACTTGAATGACCTTTCCCTCCCATTCTATTTAACAAACCAGCAACAAAGAACAGAGAGTATCTACTGAGAGCCACTTAAATGCCAACAGCAGACACAGTTTTTATATTTCTATTCCCCCTTGGACTGGGGTTGTTTGCAGGTGACTTTTCTCCCCTACAACTCATTATAACTTGAACTAATTTTGGACCCATACTGGAAAAGAACCCTAGGTCATTTCCCAACAGGCTGAGGCATCCAGAACATTCCCACCAACCACAAGCTGAAAAGCTAAGAGCTGTGTGAAACTTACTGACCCAGTTGAGTATAGATTTAATAGGCAAACGAGACTGCAAATGATTAATTATAGTTATTTGTATTTATGGGCTTGAATCTTGAGGATGCTTGGCCTAACCCCATTTTATTTCATAATTTTCCCCCTGTTGGAGACTGAAGAGCAAAAGTCAATTGCCTGAGTGTTGGTATCACACTGGAAACTAAAGGGCTGTACATTTTAATTCCAGCTCAAGAAACACTCTGGCTGAGCAGACGCAATTCACCAGACCCCAGTGGGCTAGGATCGCACTGTTGTCAGTCAAATCACATAGCGGATGGAAATCAGCAGAGCACATTAGCAATTTATACTCAACAGCCTCTCTTCAACCATGAATTTTGAGATAATGTTTAAGCCAAAATTGAGATAATGTTAAGTAAAAGTCAAAGTTAATCCAAAGAATTTCGCCCATAGTTTGAGCCTCTGTTCTGATCATGATGCAGTTAGGAGACAAGGGACTAAGTGGAATTTCTAACAGGATTCCTGTCAAAACTCCAGGTTCCACGATCAATGTGGTGACCTTCAGGCCCGACCTCACCCAGTGCACTTGTACCTACTCCCTGGGTCATTAGTTTGGCATCTGCCAGCAACATAGTTTGTTTCTCACACCGGAGTCTGAGGCCGCCAAGTGCTCTGCAGAGATCACAGAATGGGCAGTCAGCAACCTGAGATGTCACTGCACCCTATGATAATCTCAGCCTGAACAATGCCACCAGACTCCCTAGGACTTCCATGTCTCCACATAAAAAACTGAGATGGTCTACACATTTCCCTTTCTTGTGGTGCTGCTGGACTGCGTAACACTGGCCTCCGGCACTTCTGGGCCCCTGCCATTGTTCCCATCTGAACTGGGGCAAGGTCATGCACCATGACAAATGACTGCACCCAACATCCCTTTACCCCACCCTGACTCAGAAAAGCAACACTTTCACATTAATAATGATGATAATAAAGAAAGGTCTAGAAATAGGTGGGCATCTTTAAGTAAGTTAGACATTGTAGAAGGCCTTCATTGCTTAAGAGTTCATTCTTTCTCACTTTGGATGGAGGTGGGTTAATGGAGAACAAAAGTAGATAAAGCAGTACCTATGTGTTCGTTTAAGCACGTCATTATGTATTTCTGTTTTAAGGTGTATGTGCCTATACACATACACACAGAAGTAAAGACTAGAGGGATATATCCAAAATGTTAATGACCTCACTATTGGATGGCAGGATTGTAAGTTGTTTTTATTTTCTTGTGTGCATGATTTTCTAGCTTTCTAAAATGAATATGAATCCTCATTTGTATAGTGGTGAACAAAAAATAAAATCAGTGGCTCGACACCCATAGCTCAGTGCGTAGGGCGCCGGCCACCTACACCAGGGCTGGCAGGTTCAAACCTGTCCCCAGCCTGCTAAACAATAATGACAACTACAACAAAAAACAGCCGGGCATTGTGGCAGGCGCCTGTCGTCCCAGCTACTCGGGAGGCTGAGGCAAGAGAATCGCTTAAGCCCAAGAGCTGGAGGTTGCTGTGAGCTGTGACGCCACAGCACTCTACCTAGTGCAACATGGTGAGACTCAAGTCTCAACAACAAAAAAAATTTTAAAAAACAGCATGTATTATTTTTGTAGTAACAAAGTTCTTTGTGTGTGTGTGCATATAAGAGAAAGAAAAGAGAAAAAAAAAATTACGAACTCTGAAGAGTACCATGCAGATGGTAGCTGACATTTGACTAAATCCTATCTCATCTGACCGTTACTTGAATGATTTTCCTGTTATACGACTTTCTCATCTTTAGTGAACTAAAGTAAAAGATTCATACAGAAAAAAGAAAAAGATAGTTTGCCTTTACAATTTATTAGGAATCTTGAAGGAAGTGCAAGAAAATGTCACAGAATTGTCTACCTCATTTTGAAGAACACTCTCCACCACAACTAGAATGAATCTGATGTGAGCCTCAGACACAGTTACCGATTTAAGCCTGAGTTAAACTGCACCCAAAGCAGCCGTGCATTTTGGTTATTGGATATTGCATCCTCTAGGAGATGTAAAGTTTAATGAAACATCGGAAATCCCAAGAACGACACTAGTGACTGCAAAGCTGATCAAACTTCCTGGAGTTGGGTGTGCCCCAAGGTTCAACTGGGTAAGATCTCTGCAGCCAACAGCACAGCCAGGAGACCCCTCCACTGAAAGGAAGTCCACAGATCAGCCGTTCTCAAGGGTCGCGACCCACAGGAACTGGATTAAAGGGCTGCAGCATTAGGATGGTTGAGAACCACTGCCATAGATAAACAGAGAAAGGACAGATGATCCTAAAATGGGGGTCCACATTCTCCCTCTCCCCCCACCTCCTGACAAGTCAGTGTTCCCCTGAAGGGACTCCGCTATTTCACCAGGAACAGCCATAATCCTGCTTGTCAGGTGCTGTCTTTGGATATGCATGTGACACCACTGATGCATTAGCAGAATGTTCACTGCAGAAGGCAGCCGGTGTCGGGGTCTTCAGACACAGAGTGCCCTCGATGGAATCCCAGCAGAGCCTCTTACTAGCTATGTGAACATGAGCTTTAGTGTCCTCATCTATAACATCTCATCTATGTCACAAATCATACTGAGAATTTGAGATAATGCAAACAAAATGTAAAAATATATTTGCTGACAACTCCCACTGCTAATACATAACTGAGCACCTACAGTGAGCTCTGAGCTCTTCACACGTCACCCACATTTGTATGCACACCTGGGGTAACAGAGAAGACCACAGTCAGAGGAGAGAATAAAAGCCCCAATTTACTCAGGGCCACAGCCCTGCTTTGGCCGAACCAGCACTTCTCTCTGACCAGTCGAGCGCACTTAAGACTCACAGATTGGGGAAATAAATCTCATCATTCCCCTGAAAAAAACATAGGCAATCTCCTCCTTCCAGCATTTCTCCAGCATCTCTCCCCCCCCCATCCCCCCGCACCAAATAAACATTCTCTCAAACAGAGCAGATACTGGTAATTTGGCATTTTCTATCAAAAATAAAGCCCAACATCTAATGCAGCCCTAACTCCAGGTCACCGGTTACCTATTACAGAGAGCAAAGGGAGGCAAGCAGACTTGCCCTGCAGGTCAGGCCTGAACCACACGGAGTCCAGTGTTTATATCTCTGTGTCTAGTAATCTGTTGGCAGGAACCTGCCCTGTGAGAAGTCTGACCAAAGGTTTGTGGCCTGAGCTAACCCAACTCACTGGGACAACTCGGACCCACAAGAGTGGTTTTCTGTTCTCATTCAGAATAGTACTTCCCAGGATTCATTTTTAGTCCAGAGACAGTAGGGAGTTTCTTTCTCGCTCTTTCAGAAACTCTGAACATCATCTACCTTTAAAAAATTACTAATATAAAAGAAAAATGCCATTGAAACAGTGAACTCTGAGTCAGTATTCTTTTAAAAAAGTAATTCAGCTATTTCTCAAGAGTATGTCCCCCCTGGGATGATATCCTGGTCTCAGGATATAAAAAATGTACACTGTGCCTTTAGTGAACCTTACAGCAAGACCAGGGAACAAGGGTGAGTGACCCCATCACAGGTGCCAAAATGGGTCTTGCTTGGTCACTCATGCAGAGCGTGTCAACCACAGGCCAAGAGTCTACCATGTGCCACACAGTCCCTTATTGCCCACACTCCTTGACTATCTCCAGTCCACGTGGTCCTCGCCTTTCCATCACTCCTTATCCATCTGCACTAGAGAGTGACTCACTCCTGCCACTCATTAGACGTGTGCCCTTCCTACTCCCACTAGATGCATATTGCTGGTATCTCATGTATGTTATCTTGATTCCTGTAATATATCATTAATTGGATAGTTTGTAGAAGATGAAAGAAATCAATGTTTGAGGAGACCTAAAGGAACTGACCTTTCAACCAGCTTATTGAAGGCTCCACACCCCACTATGCAATTGTAAGAGGGCACTGGAAAAGGCCCGATTAATTATACTTCAACACAGCAGAAAACCATGCATGTTTGATATCTGTAGTTCTTTGGGCATATCAGCTGAAAATGATTACAACTCATCATAAAACAATGACAGTGGTGAGCAAAATCACTGGATAACTCGAGCAAAATCACTGGATAACTCAAGCAATAAAAGTCACTCAGGAAAGAAAAAGAATATTGGGGGCAGAGCCTGTGGCTGAAAAGAGTAGGGCACCAGCCCCATACACTGGAGGTGGCAGGTTCAAACCCAGCCCCGGCCAAAAACTGCAAAAAAAAAAAAGAATATAGGATTAAATCTGCTTCCCATCCTAACTAACTATATGGAAACCAATATTGCTCTAGTCTCATCTTCAGCTTCATCAGAAAACTCTCCTCCACTATTACCAAGAAAAAGGTTTAAAAAAAGGAAATACTGTATAATATATAAACACAAACATGCACTGAATTTTCACTTATTCGACAAACATTTGTTCTGTTAAGCCATGGGTAAACAAAGATGAATAACTTGTGGTTTCTGCCTTTAATAAACTAATAGCTTAGAGAAGAGAACTCTAAACAAGTGGTGCAAATAAGGTTTAAACAAGGTGCTAAAGGAGCAATTACTCCTGAAGGAACAAGGAGATAGAACACCATCAAGGGCAGGTCTGCAGAGGGGCCGATATTTAACTTTAATGTTGCAGATTCTCTACATCCAGCATGCCTATGGGTGAACCCAGGATGGTATGAGTGAACACAGCATCTTTATGAACAACAGAGTGTGGTCTGACAGGTGGTATGAGAAGGCATGAGCCAGGAGGAGATAGGACTCTACAGGTGAGCTGGGGTAAATGGCTGGAGATCTTTTCACCTTTCAAAGGAACCTGGACTTTGCCCACTTGGCAAAGTATTGCCAATAAAGACCTGTAAGCATTTTTTTTTTTTGCTACATTTTGCGTTTTACGTCCATATGTACGGTCTTATATTAATCCTCACAACATTCCTGATAGGATTAGATAGAATCACATTTGTTTGGGGTTTTGTTTTTTTAGACACAAAGTCTCCCTTTTGCTCAGGCTGGTCTCAAAACTCCTGAGCTCAAACAATCCACCAGCCTTGGCCTCTCAGAGTGCTAGGATTATGAGACCAGCCTGTAGAATCATATTTGAGTGTCAAAAACCATTCCTGGCCAGGCCAAGTGGCTGCAGAAGCCGGCAGAGGCACAGCCCAACCAGTAGCTTGAGGTTGGGCCTGCGGCTCAGGCACTGACTCAACTGGGCAGTGAGTGAGTTGTTCTCATGGGGGCAAATGGGGGGGCCTCCTGGTGATGCCCTCCATGCATGCTGGTGGCCCGCAAAGCGTAGCAGAGACTGGGCCAGGCCTGCCCATGGGCAGGGTAAGACTCCACAGCTCTGTTCCCCTGCCTGTGTGGATGCACCAGCAGCTGCCACAGTGGATGCCTTAGAGCAGCAGTTCCCAACTTTTTTGGCACCAGGGACCAATTTCATGGAAAACAGTTTGGGGTAGGGGGACTGACAGTAGGGCTGGTTTTCAAGATGATTCAAACATATTATATCTACCCGCCCCCCCCCCCATCATCAGGCATTAGTCTCATAAAGAACACAAAACCCAGATCCCTCACACGCACAGTTTACATTAGGGTTGGAGCTCCTATGAGAAACTAATGCTGTTGCTGATGGGACTAGAGGGTCAAGTGGTGACGCCAGCAATGGGGAGCAGCTATAAATACAGATAAAGCTTCACTTGCTCACTCAACACTCACCTCCTGCTGTGCAGCTGCTTCCTAACAGGACACAGATGGTCTGTGGTCCAAGGCCCAGTAGCCAGGGTTGGGGCCACAGCCCTAGGGGAAAAGAGCTCTGCCCACCTCTCCTCCACCTCTGATGCAGAATCTGAAACTTGGGTTTGGTATTTAGAGGACATCATCCTGGATGATGAGTTCTAGTTATTACAGAGAAATTTCATGGTCAAGTACTCCCAAGAATTTGAAGATACAGAAGAGAAGACACTCACCTTCACACCTATTTTTAATGAACATATGTCTTTGGTAGAAAAGTACATGGACTAACAACTGCTGGAGCAGATTCCTGAATTTTTCTTTTTCAGATTTCTGAATTCAATGTGGCAGCTTTCACAATGTCACAGCGCCATAAGGATGAGGTAGTTGGTGACATATTCCACGTGGTGCTCACATTTACAGATGTCCTGGCTTTTGAAGAAATGAAGGTGACTTCCTAGTGCAAATCATCTTCTATGCCAGCTTCCCAGAACAACGTGTAGCACTGAGTCCTACTTCCACCCAACAGATGGGACTGTTCTGGATATCACTGGCCCGAGAGGCCAAAAGACTCAACTAATGATGACAGAAGACTACATCTTTAAAAGACTAATTCCATTAAGCATCATGTTAAGTACTGGTGGGTTAAGAACAAAACAACCCAATATTCTAGACCTTGCTCTCCTGAAACAACTTCTTGTATTCATTAAAGTTGGTGCTCCCAAGGAGATCCTTTGCTCAGGTGCGTCTGAGTCAAACTTCTCTCCAGCAGGCCCATGTCAGGCATTCCCTCTGGAGGAGCCTTCCCCAGCATACGTGATCCACCACACTCAAAGTCTGCAACAGAGGCAGAGGAGAGGCAGCGAAGCTCTCTTCCCCTAAGGCTCTGGTCCCAACAGCCTGATTTTTTTTTTTAAGTAAAAATAAGAATCTATACTGACTTTTCACTGGATATTCTGGGTAAGCTACAAGCAATGTGTTTTTCTGTCCTGATATATTGCTTATTAAATACTTTTGTACCATAAGGGAAAAAAAAACAATTCTAACTCAGCATGATGGCTCACACCTGTAATTGCAGCACTTGGGGAGACTGAGGCAGGAGGATGACTTGAGGCCAGCAGTTTGAGAACAGCCTACCAACACAGTGAGAACCCCATCTCTACAAAACACTAAAAAAAAGTGGGCATGGTGGGGAGCACCTGTAGTCTCATCTGCTCAGGAGGATGAAGCAGAGGGATGACCTGAGCCCAGCGTTAGAGGTTGCAGTGAGATACGATGACCCCACTGCACTCCATCGTGGGAGACAGGACAAGACCACAGCTCTTAAAAAAAAATGAATAAAAGATAAGAAAAATCATTTCTTCATTCCTTTCCTCATTCCTGAAAGTGTTAGGATAAGACTCGGGGAGCAGGAAAATCAGGAAAACTGTATCCAGAGAAATCAGGAAACTGGATGTAAACTCCCAGGAGTCCATATGGATATGATGCCAGTGATAACAGAGGGAAAAGCAGAGAGTCCAAATCCATCTTGGAGGGACGTCCCCCTGCCTCCTCAAGGGTTACATCACCATCTTGGCTGAGAGGAGGAGTATCTCGAGCTCTAAGAGCAGAAGAGCAGTCCCCCAAGGAGGATGTACATTCCAACTGGCCATCAGGAGATGACCCGGACTACAGATACTCTGAGAAGAATTTTGCTCACCCTTGGCCACTAAGTCAACAGAAGCTGCCCCATGGGCCACACCCATTTTCCCCAAGACATCTCCACAACTAAGCCCAGCATGCTCCACAATCCTCTTCACCTCAGTCATCACCAGAAGCCAACTGGCTCCATTTCTCACCTTCCCAGACCTTCCTCCTTCCCTTCCATGGTACCCTCTGAAATTCAAAACCTGTCCCCAGCAAACATCATTATATTCTCTTCTCTGAATGTTCCTTTACCAGACTAAACACTGAAAACATGGAGGAATTTTTGAATTTTGAAGATTGAACCCTAAAGCACTGTTGTGCTCAATTTCAAGGAGAGGTTTCTAGTCTCACATTTAAGTCTACCTTTAGCCAGTTTAAAATAAGGATGGCTATACTAGTCACTAAAATACCGAAACCTGTCTGAGCCAATGGATAACTAGCATCTTTTCTAGGACCTTCTGATGAAGAAGAGATTAGAAGTTCATATAGGGGTGTTCAACTGCTGCCCACCCTGCCCATGAAGATCATTTGAGGCCCCGTGTGTTTATTTGTGGTGTCAGATATCATGAAAAGTGTCCATAGACCTTTTCTTTTGCCATTCAGCTTTTGTTAGTGTTTGTATATTTCATCAGTGGCCCAAGACAACTTTAATTCTTTCAATGTGTGGCAGAAAATAAAAAAGGTCAGACACCCCTGAGTTAATGCCTGGTCTCACAAAAGGCCCCCAGGACTCTGCTATAACGGCCAGCATCTATAGGTCCCCATTTCAGGTGAGTAGTTAAATACTTTCGGTAACAACCTTGTTCCTATCCAAAAATCTCCCAACCTGGAGACAGACTGTGTCTCAGGTTCACTTTCAAATTTCTTCTCTACCCTCTTTCAAAAATCTTATCCATTTTGAAGTTCATGTCATTAGGAGTGCCCAACCTTTTTTTTCCTCCACACCACATTGGAAGAATAAGAGCAGTCTTGGCCCATACATTAAATACACAAAACTAATAAAAGCTACTGGGAGTGGGGAGGAGGAAGGTCTCTGCATACTTTTCCTGATCTCCAACACCACAGATAAGCAAAAAAAAGTTCTCACAAAATCAGCACGCAACCCAAGGGCCTGCTGCGTTAGAATCTATCCATTAACCCTCCTTGCTAGTGGCTACTCATTTTCTCCTGATTTCCTTTCATGCACTGATAACCTTAACACCTGGCTATTTCCCTCTCTGCACTCATGTCTCTCTTCCTTTTTAGTATCTTCTACACCTTCACGGGCACTCCCGTTCATCAACCTCTTCATTCCTGATGATCTGTTCTTTGACCCCACCTCAGCCACCCACCCTCATTATTGTAACATCGTGATCATTCATACCAACTCTTGAGACTGAGCTTCAAGCACAGGTGAACACTACCTTCTCTTTTCCAGCTCATCTATTCACTATAGTATTTCCACTCCAGTGTCATGGCATTATCTGGCCCTCCAATGCACTGACCCTGCCAGCTGTTTCACTATCAGTCACTTCTCTTTCTGCCTAGCTTAAGGTAAGTGTCCAGTTTGTAATCTTTCCCTTGAAAACACTCCTTCACCCCTCTCTTCCTGTGTATTTATTTACTGGGTAATCCCCAAGCTACTTAAGCCCAACTATCCACACTTTCACCCAAAGAGCTAAAGAAACTGCCTACATAACCAAAACACACCTCAATTTAAACACAGGGCTACAAGTATCTAATGGGCAATCCGTACACATCCCCAGGATGTTTCCAAAACAGTCATTTCAAATCTCTCCTCCCAAACCTGTGGTACCCATTTTACCCCCACATCATTGTATTTCACTAGGAAAGTAGAAGCAATCAGGTAAGAACTCCATCTTCCCACCAGCCAAACCAGGTCCAATCAGCCTCTGTAGTCATTGTCTCTTTCAGTCCTTTCTTCTACTAAGAACAAAATGGCCTTGTACCTAGTAAAGATCAACCTCTCCATTTGTACCCTAGATCTCTCTTCTTGGCTCTTTCAGGAATTTTACTCCTAAAATTATCCATCAGTTTCTCTTCCCTTCATTAGCTTCTCTTCTCTACTTAATTGTTCTGTCGGCACAGAATTCATTGTAGTCTCCTCTGGTTCTAACAAAACCCCCTTGACCAATGTCTTCTTCCAGGAATTATTCCACTTTCCCTTCACAACAAAACTTCACATTTCCACAATTCAATCCAGTAAGTTTTTGCCCAGGCTCTCTCCTAAAACTGTAAGTCAAATTGTCAAAATCACAAATGGCCTCATTGCACCAAATGCAATCTCTATAACTGGTAGAGTAGAACCACCTCCTTTTAAATACATTTTAGACAGTTTCAGAGATAACAGGCTGTCCTGGTTTTCTTCCTATTACTCCCTGGCAACTCCTTCCCTTCTATATAATAGTTGCTCCAATGGCCCACTTTTTTCTATATGCATTCTCTACAGGTAACTCCATTGAGTATCAAATACGACCAATCTGCAAATAGTCCTTAGCTCTGTATCCTCAGTCAGAATTCCTCTCAGAATCTCCAAACTTCATTTATCAAGTTGTCTAACTGATATCTCCAAAGGAATGTCTCTAATAAGTATCTCAAATTTAACATGGCCAAAACAGAACACTAGAACACTTCCACCAAATGTGTGTGTGTGTGTGTGTGTGTGTATAGAGAGAGACAGAGGGACCCTCTCTCTCTCTATCTCTCTCTTGCCTGGGCTAGTATTCAGTGCTGCCATTGTTATCATAGCTCACTGCAACCTTAAAGTCATGGACTGAAGTGATTCCACTGCCTCAGCCATCCAAGTAGCTTGGGACCAAAGGCACATGCCGGGCTAATTTTTCTTTTTTTCATGAAGTGTCTCACTATGTTGCTCAGCCTGGTCTTGAACTCCTGAGCACAAGTAATCCTCCCACCTCAGCCTCCTGAAGTACTTGGATTATAGGCACCAAAACAGAACACTTTCTATCTTCCCTCAACCCTACTGCTTTCCTAATTCTCCCCTTCTCAGTAAATGGCCCAGCTGGTCAAGTAAAATTATAAACTTTTGTTTTGATTCTTCTTTCCTGTCTCTAGACAATTAATCTATCACCAAGTTCACTCAACTAACTGTATCTCAAAAACATACCCTAAATCTATCTACTTTTCATCTTTTATACAATAGTTGACCATATAACTATAATTTCACAGTTGGGCAACTAAAATAGATGCTTCACTGACTTAAATGGAATCCTACTTCTAACATTTCTTCCTCCACGTCCTATATGTCTGCCATATAGCCATAGCAGTCTTTGACAGTATTCATTCTCTTTTTTTTTTTTTGAGACAGAGTCTCACTCTGGTGCCCAGGCTAGAGTGCCACGGCATCAGCCTAGCTCACAGCAACCTCAAACTCCCGGGTTCTAGACATCCTCCTCCACGGGCTCCCAAGTAGCTAGGACTATAGGTACCCTCCATAACACCTGGCTATTTTTTGTCTATTTTTGTAGAAATGGGTTTTTTTCCTCAGGCTGGTCTCAATCTCCTGAGCTCAAGGGATCTTCCCTCCTTGGTCTCCCAGAGTGCTAGGATTACACAGGTATGAGCGACCAGACCAACAAGACAGCATGGGCCTTCTCCATGACAGTAGTAATATCACTCACAACTGATTTGTGGCAAGCAAAAAAATACTACATGATACGATTGTATGTGGCCCTCCAAAGCTCAACTTTATCTAACAAAATCTTTCTTAGTATTTATATAATACGATCTTATTAGGAATAAAGTTTTTAATTAATTAATTTTAACTATTTTTTCTTGGAGGAGTATAATTCCAAAGAAACTGACAATGTTTTACAGTGAAAGAATATCATTTCACACACCTGGACACAATCCTCTGACAGTTTCTACTGCCCTTAAATGAAATCTAAACATTCTCCCCTTGGCAGGCAGTGGCTCATTCCTACAATCCTAGCACTCTGGGAGGCCGAGGTGGGAGAATCCCTTTACTCAGGAGTTCAAGACCCTGAATAAAGTGGGAGCTCCATCTCTACTAAAAATAGAAAATTAGACAGGCATGGTGGTGTATGCCTGCAGTCCCAGTTACTCAGGAGGCTGAGGCAGGAGGACAGCTTGAGCCCAGGAGCTTGAGGTTGCTGTGAGCTAGGCTGACACCATGGTACTCTCCCCTGGGGCAACAGAGTGAGACTCTGTCTCAAATAAATTAATTAATTAAATAAACTCTACAGAATCTGGGCCTTGCTATTTTTAAAAGCTTCTTTTGGACACTATGGTAGGTTGAGTAATTGCCAAAAGGTAACCTCATCCTAATCCTTGGAGAAACTGTGACTGTTACCTTATATGGAAAAAAAATTTTTGTAAATGTGATTAAGTTAAGAATCTTGAAATGGAAATATTTCAATATAATGAATTATCGGGGTGGGCACTAAATGCAGTCACTTCATACCCTTGTAAGAGGAAGGCAAAGAGAAATTTAACAAATACAGAAGAGGAGAAGGCAACGTCACCACACGAGCAGGGACTGGAGTGATGGAGCCGCAAGCCAGGAATGCCAAAAGCCCCTATGAACAAAAAAAGGTAAGGAACAAATTCTCTGCTAGAGCCTCAGAGAAGTGTGACCTGTCAACACCTTGATTTTGGCACAATAAAACTGACTTCAGATTTCTGGCCTCCTGAATTGTAAGAAAATAAATTCCCATGGTTTTATGCCACCAAGGTTGTGGTAATTTGTGACCACAGCACAGGGTGCTCATACAGACACCCCTCACACTCAGCCACTCTGTTCAAGGTTTATTTGTCTTCAGCTATCACATTCATCAGGATCACTATTAGCATTTTGGCAACAGCTGTCTCCCCTAGCTGAAATGCTCTGCTCATCATTTTTGCATGGTGAGCTCCTTCTGGTCATTCAGGGCTCAGCTCAAATAGCAGCTCCTCAGAGAAGCCATCCCAAACCATTCAAATTGAAAGGAATCGCATAGCTCTCATCACCTCATATCTCTTCTTTATTTAATCACTATGATTATTGCTCCCCTCTCACTAGAATGTAAGTTCCACAAGAGCAGAAACTGTATCTGTTTTGTATACAATTATAATCTTAGCTTGTAGAAAACTTCCTGGCATATATTAGGTGATTGACAGACCTAAAGGATGGATGGATGACCTAAGTGATGACAGAAAACATGGTGGTGCTCTTCAATGAGAAAAGAAACAGCCTGGCGGACAAGGAAAGCAGGATGAGTCCTGCCCCCAATGTGCCACATCCATGTGGAAATATCTAAGCTCAGGGAAGAGATCTGGTTGGGGTCATTGCTTTGGGATTTATTGAATTCAAGGATTTTTATGAATTTGATGCAAAGAACATAAAAAAAAAAAGTAGACCTAGGATATACCCTGGAAATTCTAATATCAAAATAAAGAACCTGAAAACATATCCACAAGCCATAGTAACAAAACAAAAGTTAGGTACATGTATCACAGGAGCCTAATAAAAATTCAATCTCACAAAGGAGGGCGTGAACACGATCACAGAAGTTTTAAGTAATAAAATCCCATTGATTTGCCAGTCAGGAGAACACCAATAATCATAGCAAGAACAGATTCATCTGAGGTTGAAGCCAACTTTCCAGCATTTCTGGGGTGAATGGAAGGTGAAGAAGCAGAAAAGTAACATATAAGATATATCCCGAGGGAGTGTAGCTTGAAGGAAAGGAGAAAGGGAGTGTGTAGCTAGAGGGGAGGACAGGAGGAAAGATTTCATTAGTAGTCATGTTTATTTTGTAATGAGAGATTCTTGAGCATTCTTGTAAATATCTGAAATGCAGGTGAACGCGGAGAAAGGTCATGGAATAAGGTATCTGACAGATGGAAGATCCAGAGTATTGGGGAAATCATTAGCTTTGGATAAGCACTTCTATGTTGGAAGTCAATGAGGGAGTTGATGGAAAGGAGAGCAAAATATTAAGAGTTGATAGCTCAGTTTTCTCAGTATAAAAAGATGCAAGGACAGCTAACTCTTTACCAAAACCCATATTCTCTTCTTCCTGGCCTCCCAGCTAAACTACACTTGACAGATAAGTATCACTACATAGCAGATTTCTACGTAACAGTATGTGAGTGAAAGTGAAGCATTTATGTGAAGAATAAGCCGTCTAAAAAGTAGCTGGGCTTGCATTCCCACCAGCAGTGCAGAAGTGCTCCCTTTCCTCCACACCCACACCAACATCTATAGTATTGGGACTTTGTGATGTGGGCTAATCTTACTGGAGTTAGATGATATCTCAAGGTGGTTTTGATTTGCATTTCTCTGATGATTAAGGAGATGTGGGTGATTATAGTATCAAAAGAAGGAACCTGAAAACATATCCACAAGCAGTAGTTCATGTGTCTGTAGGCCATGCTAGTAGGAATGCAAACTAATACATTGCTTTTGGAAAAAAGTTTGGAGATCACTTAGGGATCTAAAAATGGACTTGCCAGTCGATCCTGCAATTCCTCTAATAGCAATTCTCAACCTGTGGGTTGTGGCCCCTTTGTAACAATGAAAATCACAGCATTAGGAAGGTTGAGAACCACTGCTCTACTAGGTATATATCCAGAAGACTAAAAATCACTTTATAACAAAGATATTTGCACAAGAATGTTTATTGCAGCCCAATTCATAATTGCTAAGTCATGGAAGAAGCCCAAGTGCCTATCAACCCATGAATGGATTAATAAATTGTGGTATATGTACACCATGGAATATTATGCAGCCTAAAAAAGAGATGGAGATGTTACCTCTTTTATGTTTACATGGATGTAGTTGGAACATATTCTTCTTAGTAAAGTATCCCAAGAATAGAAGAAAAAGTATCCAATGTACTCAGCTCTACTATGAAACCAATATATAATCACCCACACTTCCATATGAAAACTATAACCCAACCACAGTCCAAGATGAAGAAGAAAGAGGAGGGGGAGGGCAGGAAGAGGGGTAACGGGGGGTGGGGGCAATTGGTCGGACCACACCTATGGTGCATTTTACAAGGGTACATGTTAAATCTACTAAGTGTAGTGTATAAATGTCTTAACACCATAATTAAGGAAGTGTGGTGAAGGCAATGTTAACCAGTTAGTTGTAAGTGCTTCAAATTGTATATAAAACCAGCACATTGTACCCCATAAATGCATTATTATACACAGTTATGATTTAATTAAAAAAAATGTAGCTGGGCTTGGTGGTGTGTACCTTGTAGCCTTAGCTACTCAGGAGGTAGAGGCAGGAGGTTCACGTGAACTGGAGAGTTTGAGGTTGCAGTGAGCTAGAATGATGATGCCACTGCACTATAGCCCAGGAGACTTGGGAGGCTGAGGCAAGAGAATCTGTTAAGCCAAAAAGTTTGAGGTTGCTGTGAGCTGTGACGCCACCGCACTCTACTAAGGGCAACATAGTGAGACTCTGTCTCAAAAAAAAGAAAGAAAGAAAGAAAGAGAAAGAGAGAAAGAAAAGGAAAAGGAAAAAAAAAGAAATGTACAAGTGAAACTCAACAAAAAATGCTGAAGGTTTGGAAAAACCTATGACAAGAAATGGGAAAAGATGCTGTCTAGAAACAAGCTAAAGCTGGAAAACATAAATGTGTATGTATCCCAATTTGCACGATTGTTTTCATTTTCCCAGTACCAAAGCAGATTGATACCAAGTTGCAGGTTGTTTCTACACATTAAGACTAAGAAAATTTTAACAGTGTCATGGAGTCAATGTCAGATCAGGGAGTACTGTATTAGACAAGCACGTTGCGCTGGGTGTTCAACCGATGGACCATCACTGGTGGAAACTTTTGAACCACAGGGCAAGGTATTAGGAAGTTTAAGTGTTAAAAGGTGAAGTTCTATGAGGAAATACATCACAGAACTAGGAAGAGAATTATTTCTTGATTTTATGATTTTTTTTTATTGTCTCTATTATTAAATCATAGCTGTGTACAATAGTGCAATCAAGGGGTAGAATGTGCTGGTTTCATATACAATCTGAACTATTTTCATCAAACTGATTAACATAGCCTTGTGCATCTTAGAAGGGTACAGGCGAACCTTACTAAATGCAGAATACAAATGTCTTCATATAATAATTGATTTTATGATTTTTTATAGTTGTATTCCACATCAGAAAATAACTACATGTGTGGCTTTGAGTGAGTCACTTAACTTCTCTGGGCCTCTTTTTGCTCACTGATATGACAGGGCTCACTTGATACCTGAAATATTATACACAATTCACTCAGCACAGTGCCTGGGAAACAGCAGCTGCTCAGCAAATACTTATTGTTATTATTTGCTATTAATAAGAAAAATAAAGAGTTGGGTTAAATCTCTAAGCTCCTTCCTATTTTAAGATTCTGTGACTCTCCGGCTCGGTGCCTGTGGCTCAGCGGGCTAGGGCGCCAGCCACGCACACCTGAGCTGGCAGGTTCGAATCCAGCCTGGTCCCGCCAAACAACAATGACAGCTGCAACCAAAAAATGGCTGGGCATTGTGGCGGGTGCTTGTAGTCCCAGCTACTTGGAAGGCAGAGGCAGGAGACTCGCTTGAGCCCAGGAATTGGAGGTTGCTGTGAGCTGTGATGCCACGGCACTCTACCCAGGGTGACAGCTTGAGGCTCTGTCTCAAAAAAAAAAAAGATTCTGTAACTCTACTAAGTATCCCAGCTACTGAATGGTGAGCCTGAAAGGGGTGAGGGGGTTACTACTAACAAACATAAAGAAAGAAAAAAAGACAAAGGATCCACGTGCAGGTCTTCTGTCTTGGGTCTTTCCCTCTGCCGTAAGTTCTGGTGCTTTTTTACTCCTTCTGTATTCCTTTAATCTAAAAAACCCTATCTTACCATTGTGAAAAAAAAAAGAAAAGAAATAAAAAAGTGAAAATACACTGGGTAGGACAGATTGTATGACCATAATCCTGGAGTGAGGTTCAAGGCACGCAGCGTCCTCTGCATATGATGCTACATCTGTAGAGGCTGAGAGATACCCCCGAACTCTGAGAAACAAGGGGAAACGTCAGACCAGGGCCCACAGGTGAACAGAACCCACTAGCCACGACTGGCTTCCTCTCAGGCAGGACTGGAGTAATAAAACACTTCATGATTTTATGGACTTTATATTCATGCAGCCCCATCACCTCATTTCACAGAGGAGAAAGGTGAAAGGTGCAGAGACAGGCCAAAGCCACACTCAGAAGTAAACATTCTCCCCAGTGGCTCCTTAGACTTAGCTAATAGAAATAGTACCCACGGTGTTATCACCTTAGAATCCAGAGACCTTTGATGAGGGTGACAAGACAATTTTTATCAGTCATCCTGTTATGAATTAATTTTCTGGATTCCTTAAGAGATTGGATTAGATGGGCAGATGGGGGACACAGAGAGATTATCAAAGAGAAGGGAGCACTGGGAGGGGGGGAGCCCTCTGGACATAAGTGACTGAGAGATTCTCCACCGGTTTTCTTCAGGATTCCTTTTCTAATGCCAGTTCACCTGTAGTAATTTCCTTTCTCTCTCCTAAATAGTCTCAAAATATTAAAGCTGCTGTATATGTACAGAGAAAAGAAAAATCTAAAAAATATAAAGCTTAAAAGCAGTGTTCCAAACTTTTTTGGCACCAGGGACCGATGTCATGGAACACAATTTTTCCATGGACTGAGGGTCGGGGTATGATTCGAGCACATTCCATCTCTCCCTCAGATCATCAGCATTAGATTTTCATAAGGAGCACGCAATGTTGCTAGAGTTCACACCTCTGTAAATCGAATGCCCCTGATTATCTGACAGGAGACTGAGCTCAGACAGTGAGGCCCAGTGATAGGGGGTGGCTGTAAATACAGGGGAAGTTTTGCTTGCTTACTGGCCTGGTTCCTAACAGGCCAGAGGCTGGTACCAGTCCCAGGGCTGGACTCCGGGACTCCAGGGTTGCAGTATCCACTTGAATGAATTATCAAAAATGCAACTGCCCGTGTACAGTCCACAGTCCAATCAATCACTGCCATTCTTATCACTTATTTCTTGAATACTTAAGGGATGAGTAAATTATGAGGCAATCATTCAATCACAATTATTTATTAGGTGTCACCCATAAAGAAGGCACTTGGATTAAACGTGTGAGGTCTATAAAACTGTGCAAAATATAGTCCTGTTCTTTTGACCTTCCATAGGTTCGTACGTCTATTTTGAAATAATTACAGTGCATTAATACACTGTATTAGTTATATACAGGAGTCTGTAAGGGACTTGTGAGTGATATAAAAAGAGTGGAAGGGTTCAGTAAATGTGTAAGACTCTCCCGACTGAGGCTTTAAGAGAAAATCTCATAAAACTGGTAGCCAGTGGTCAGGGCTCTCAAGGATGGGTAGGACTTTAAAAAGATGAAGTAGAGGGCAGCACCTGGGGCTCAGTGGGTAGGGCGCCAGCTCCATATACCGAGGGTGGCGGGTTAGTACCCGGCCCTGGCCAGCTAAAACAGCGATGACAACTGCAACAACCAAAAAAGCCGGGCGTTGTGGCGGGCACCTGTAGTCCCACCTATTCTGGAGGCTGAGGCAAGAGAATCACTGAAGCCCAAGAGTTGGAGGTTGCTGTGAGCTGTAATGCCACAGCACTCTACTGAGGGTGACAAAGTGAGACTGTCTCAAAGAGAAAAAAAAACAGATGAAGTAGAAGGAAGAGCACATTAGCAAAGGGCCAGCAATAGGGATAAGACAGATGTAAGGAATTTCCAATCAGTCCAATTTGACTAAATCACATGGAACATAAAAGCAAAACTTAACTACTGGGGGCAAGACTGGAAATGTCCATTAATTCCAAGACAAATAGTGGGAACTTCATCCAATAGGGCAGCATTATCCAATGAAGGGTGGAGCAGAATGTGACGTGATCAAAGCAATTTTAGCATTACCGCAGTGAAACAAAACATCCTCCCTTTATTCAGTTTAAATAAAAGGAAAATGACTTTTTTTTTTTTTGGTAGAGACAGAGTTTTACTTTATCACCCTCAGTAGAGTGCCATGGCGTCACACAGCTCACAGCAACCTCCTCCTGGGCTTAGGTGATTCCCTTGCCTCAGCCTCCCAAGTAGCTGGGGCTGTAGGGGCCCGCCACAACAACTGGCTATTTTGTTGTTGTTGTTGCAGTTCGGTTGGGGCCAAGCTTGAACTCGCCATCCTCAGTTTATGGGGCCGGCGCCCTGCCCACTGAGCCACAGGTGCCGCCCAGAATAATGACTTTTAAGAACCTAGCATTCTGAACTATATTACTTGCAGCACTTCTGAAGCACATTTAGAAACTTACTTTGTTTTCTTGAAACAAAAATGGCATGAAATCCTAATCAAAAAGAAAATTTTCCTAATCAAAAGTTTCCTTGAACATCAACTTTGTTCCTCATATGTATATAACCACCCACAGTTTTTACCTTGCCTTAGTGGACACCAGAAGATATAAATAATAAAGCATTCTGCACATGTCACTCCATCGTCACCAAGCCATGCTCAGAGGCCATCTCACTTGCAGAAAATAGTCGCTCTGTTAGAGATTGTGGGGTTTGTTCTTCCCTCTGTGTTAAATCCTCTTATAGAAAGATGCATGTGGGCAATCCGAGATGAGATTCCACAAAGGACATCATGCTATTTGAAAAATAGAAGGCTTGAAAAATCTAAATTAAATACTTACTATTCTAAAAGTACACACACTTTGACAGTATCTCACTATTAAACATAATATAGTACATGAGTAATTATTTTATTCTTCCTAAATAATTAAAAGATGCCCCTAAATATATGAAGAAATCTTCTTCTACTCACAACACTTCTAACACAATGTATGAGTTTTCTAAATCAAGCAAATCTGTAATTATCTGGGAATACCAACTGAATGTCTTATAATCTAATTCAATTCTATCACTAACTTCCCATAGCTAGGGCAGACCCCACTGCACTAGGTTGAGGGCCCAGTCCCACAAAACCGTGCCCCACTTCAAATGCCAGTCAAAAATAATGGATCCTCAGATTATCTATACTTCTGTTGGATTTGGTTCCAAGTTGGGGGTTCCCACAACTCTCTCATCAGATTGAATAATTTACTATAACAGCTCAAAAAATCAAGAAAACACTTTACTTAACATTTACCAGTTTATTATAAAAGATAGCAAAGAACAGCCAGATGAACAGGTACTAGTATAGGGCATGGGGGAGGGGTGCAGAGCTTCCACGCCCTCTCAGGGCATGCCACCCTTCCAGCCACTCCATGTATTCACTAACTCAGAAGCTTTCCAAGCTCCATAATTTAGGGTTTTTATGAAGGCTCCCTTGCATAAGCATGATTGATTAAATCACTGGCCACTGGTCATGATTGATTTCCAGCTCCCCTTCTCTCCTCCAGAGGTCTAGGGTGAGGCTGAAAGTTCCATCCTTCTAATCACATATATAGTCAGTTCCTGCGACAAACAGGCGCCATTCCCAACCTGAAGCTATCTAGTAGCCCACCAAGAGTGACCTGTTATCCCATTAGTATACAAAAAGACACTTATCACTTCAGAGATTCCAAGGGTCTTCTTAGAGAAATTCTTGACTCAGGAACTGGAGATGAATATATTTATTATATCACATATCATGCAACATGTCACAATAAATGTTTAATTGACAGACATCTACTAACTAATCTTTTCTTACTAATTTGGTAAACTAATAGAACCAAAGTTTGACCTAAAAAAGAATCAGAAGCCATGTTTTTGCTGCATAAGTCAGCAATCTGATTTTAAAAGAACCAACATAAAATTCTTAACTGAAAAATGGAAACAAGAGGACATTATGGTGTAGGAAAAAAATACACAACACAAAGAACCAGTAAGAACCTCTAATAAAAGATGAACATCCTGGAAAACAAGCAGAAAAGATGTTTAAAGAACACAGTCACATTCATGTCAGGACACACGTTAAAATACTGGACAATCTCTGACCACAATCATTATCTAAACATCCTCAGGTATTCAAACCATCAACATCTCTCGCTTCCTTTTTCTTCAAAGTTGCTGAGATCAATCCCTCGCCATATGGTACAGGAAGAGGTCTAGTCGAAAATTGTTAGGGATTTCCTGACTTGCAGCCACATTGGCCTTTGTCTTTCTTACTCAGAGTTAAATTTGAACATATCTCTTTCCTACATTTCTTTCACATCATGTCAACAATTCTAAAACAAGGCAACGTAAAACATACTCTTTATTAGTTTCTTCTTCCCCTGACACGCCACTTCCAAGTTTTCCCTTATCTTAAAGGTAATAAGACATAATGGAACTTTCTAAGTATTTTGATGAACTACTACAACCTACCTTAATATCTTCTTTGTTTAATTCCATTCAGTCCTTCTCTACATCCCATACCAATAACCCTGAATTTAGCTTATTGGGAGGGAGGGGTCACAACTGAGTAATAATTTTCCCCTGACAATTCAGATAAAAGGCATATTCCACTGTCACAACTGGATAGAGTCACAGACAGGCAATGTGACGCATGTTGAGGCAAGTGTATTAAAAGTGACAAGAATAAAGAGTAATGCTTTTCAACACCAATTCTGGGCTTTCAACTTTAAAGACAGGGAAAAATTATTATTTTGTGCACATACATAATTTTCTGGAGGATTTCTCACAATTTTCCACAGAAATATCACTTTTGACAATCCATGATCATACTGGCTTTTTATACAATAAAGTACAAAAGAGCAAACACTGTTGAAACAAAGACACTCTTTTGCTGTAATTTTCAGGAAACTTAAAAGTCTCTCTGTTACTGAAGTGGCATTCCCTTTACCAAGAAGCTGTCTCCAACTAATTGAGCCCATATTAACCTCTTCCTTCCGTGCCACAACAGTTATATCCAGCATCCTACCACCAGGCAAATGATGATGCAAGATCTTCTACTGGTTTCCAATTGTTTCATATCTATATGTTTTACCTTAGCAAACAAACTCTATATTCTCTAAAGAGGATAACCATACTCTTCATCCAGCATTTATTACTAGATAAATGCTGCACAAGAAAACTTCACTTAAGAACACAGGCATTACACATATTTGAGTTCTAGTGTTCTTTCTGAAGTTTGGCTTCTGCATTCAGGCCAGCCCCGTGCATTTGGGTGTGGACAAGTAGAAAGAATCATATTTGGAAAACCTAATAAGAAAACCTAATGTTGCCGCATTCAAACAACATACAGGAGAAATTGGATAATGACCTGGAAATAGTATCCTTTCTCTGGTAACCATAGCTCCCACTAATTCACCTCTCTTTACTCCCTACCCTTCCAGCCCAGAATGCATGAACACACACACACACACTTAAAGAGAAATAAGACTGGATAATCCATATACAATATGTAAGAACTGAATTATCAAGTTAACCATATTGCTTGCCATATTTTTCCTATTTGAATATAAAAAGAAAAAATATAAGGAAGAAGAAAGCTAATATTTTAAAGTCTACTACCTGGCTGGTATATCACTGGTAATTTTACACATATCATATGTTACCACCTTTTGCCAATGAAATAATTTAGCTTTTGTGAGTTTAAATAGATTACCTTAGACCAGAGTCTTTCTTTTCCCTCCCCCAGTACACTCTGCTACAGTTCAGTCACTTACAGAGAAAACATTTATTGAGCACGTACTATAAGCTAGTCACCACTCTAGACATTAGAGAATTGAAAGTATGTGAGATAAGCCAGGTATGGGGGCTCATGCCTGTAATACCAGCACTTTGGAAGGATGAGGCAGAAGGATCAGCTGAGGTCCAGAGTTCAAGACCTTCCTTGGCAATACAGGGAGACTCTGTCACTAAAAAAAATTTGAAAATAGCCAGGCATGGTGGTGCACACCTGTTGTCCTAACTACCTGGGAGGCTGAGGCAGGGAAATATCTTTGAGCCTAAGTGTTCAAGGCTACAATGAGCTATGACCACAGCACTGTACTCCAGCCTGGGTGACCTAGTGGACCCTGTCTCTTAAAAAAAAAAATAAATAAAATTTAACTTTAAAAAAAAGGAAAAGGATAAAGAAAATGTGAGAGAAAGACCAAGCCCTACTGTCCTAGAACTTATATTCCAATATGAAAGGTAGAAAACAAATAGCCAAACAGGAAAGTGTCAAAGTTATAATAGATTGCCAAGATGAGTAAAGCACAACAACAATGGCATCTCTTCAATCTAATTAAACTAAACAGTCACGAAAATCAAAAGGGGACAGTAAAGCCCACTGATTATTAGCATCACTGTGCCCCTCCCTGTCAATAACTGAACCAAGGCATTGCATCTTTTAATGAATCAGGGGGAGAGAGAAGGAAGCAAAGCTCTAACACTGCTTAGAATTTCTTCATAAGGTGACTCTCAGTTATCAGAATGAACTGTTACAATGTTGATTCTCAAGACCAAAATCCCGTCTTTTATCCACTATCCACTAAAATATTGCTGCATGACTTGAAGAGTGGATTTTTAAAAATCAAGGGAGTGCTGTAACTTAACAAAAAGCTCTTCTGAGAAACAAGGGGATTTCAACACGCCTATCAAAAGGTTTCTCAGGATCCATTGGGCAATGCCATCCAACTCTCTTATGATGGCCAGCAAGAATTTACAGGGCTCAGAGATTAGCATGGTCAGTAACTACTAAGAAGTGCCAGTGTCCTACATACTGCAAAAAGAAACTTCACATCTCTTAAACGTACAACCTATTGCAAAATATAAAGTTTTGTTCTAAGCAATAAAAATTAAGTGTAACTTACCAACTTCCTTCCCTCCCCTATTTTATACAAGTGTAAGTTGACTAAATTAACAGGTGTTTCTATAGCTGACTCCTATATATTTATAAGGTGGTGTGTGATTTGAATTGTCTGTGTCACTACCACTTTATGAGAATCTGTTTCTGTACATTACTTTAGAACTCAAAGATGGCTGTTGTAGGAGTTAATATTCCTTTTCAAAAGGTGGAAGCCAGACTGAAGACCATTTGCTATGAGCAGCACTTAATTTACCCAGCTATCTTCCAACCAAAGAACTCTTTGCAAATCTATTTTTGCTTGTAAAAGTCACTATGTGGGGAGTATAGTCTGATTTAAGTTCATCAGCGTACACCTTTCATTTCCTCTTGGGACTGTCACACTTGAGCAACCAAGTTCTCAAGGAAGCCTCGGTTCTCTTCCAGAATGCTTCCCACCCTTGTTTCAGAAGGGAGCAAGGATCCCTCTTATCAGACGAGACAGGTTCGCAAGCTAAAAGTTCGCATAAACTTTAAATGAGACACCAACCTTCGCCCAAAAGTCCCGCCACTTGATTGTTTTACCAATGTTTTACACTCTAACCACCTCGAAAATGTAAACAGCTAAACCCTAGATGAGAACGAGTCCATCTATTGGAGGAAATTCTAAATCTTTCCCCAGTTTCCCACCACCCCCCACCCCCCAGACGCCCGAGTCCCAGCAGACTCGCCCTGGTCGGAAAGGGGCCCCTCCCAGGCCCGAGAGAGAAGGGTCTCCAGCCAGTACACACCTGAGATTTATCCTCAAGCGCGAAGGGACAGCAGGCAGGAGCACCCAGTTCCTCCAGCCAGGGCGGAATCCGCCTCCCCCAGAATCCGCAGACTCGGCCCTGCTGCTCCCAGCAAGGCGCGCCGCTCTGTCACCCGGGCTGGCCGGGCCGGAGTAACCCGACGCGCCCGGCGCCGCCGCGCCCCCGCCTCGCGGCGACTTCCTCCTCCCCGCCCGCGCCTCCTCCCTCCCCGGCTCTGACCTGGCCGCGCCGGGGCCACATCCCGCCGCGATCCCTCGGGCCCCGGTTCCCCGGCCCGGAGAGAAACACGGAAGTGGAGCCCGGCACCGGGCTGGGTGCGGGGAAGCGCTGCGTCCCCGCGGGCGGCGAGCGAGCCGAGGCTCCGCCGCCCCATGAACGTGACTCCACCGGGCCACGCCAGGGGGGCGGGGGGGCGCCGCGGCGGACACGGTGGCCCTCGCCCACGTTGCAGTTTCGGCTTTGCGCCCTGGCGGTGCCTGGCTCCAGTCCCTCAGTCTCGTCTTACCAGGTGGCTAGCAGACAAAAAACCTCGGCTGGACTAGGCCGGGAGAAGACTGACGGGGTTAGATTTCCTGTGCCCTCCCCCGGGCGGGTCGCCCTGGCCATCTGCCTAGGAGAGGGGAGACACTTGGCCGCCTGCGCGCTGACGAGACTGGCTTACCTGAGGACTTCTCGCCGCCTGCCCCCGGATCTGGCTGCCCCTACTCCGCACCTCCCGGCAGGCAGGCTTCCCTGGGCCTAGAAACGCTTCTAGCAGGCGGGCGGACCCCCGGGACCCCGCGGCCAAGCCCAAAGCCCTCCCCCCGGCTCCCCCCGAGGGCTCAGGAGGCACACTAGGCCTCCTGGTCCCCCCGCCTAAATGACAGCGCGGGGACCCGCAGGAAAGACCAAACCCAAGCACCAGGGGGTGGGAAGCTGGGCACAGGCTCTTCCAGCCCAGCCTCGTACAGGTGGGGGGAGGAGAGCCCCGGCGGCTGAGCTGCAGGCTTCCCACTTGCATCCCCCCCAAAACCGACCCTGCCCACTGAGCATGCCCAGCTCACTTGCTAGGGGAGCCCAAGGGAACACAGGGACTGCGCAGACAGGGTTCAAAGGGACCCCTCTTCTTTAACAGACTTATCTGAAGACCTCTGGCTATTATAGTAATAACGTCTCTAACTTGGTATTGGAAAATATACCCGCGGGTGGTCCGAAAGGTCTTCCAAAGGCAGCCAAGTTAGTTTGAACAAAAATCGCAGTGATGTTTTTCAAAATCAATGATTGTCACTTATTTAAAGTCCTTAAATACTGCAGAATTCCTACCATTGACCCAGAATTATGAGTACATTCATTGATTAGTTTCCAATTCCATAGTAACTTTAGGGAACCAACCACAGTCCATCCAGTGAAACAGTGCTTCTCACCCTTGGATACAGCTTTTAACTGGAGGATAAGGGCAATGATCAAGGCCAGATTTCCATCCCCACACCAATGTAATCAGTCTAGAGGTGGAGCCTGGAAATTCTTACCTGTTGAAACTGTGGCTCTCAAAGTATAGCATCAGTATCACCTGAAAACCTGGATAGAAATGTAAATTCTCTCCTGCACAGTCAGACTACCTGATTCATAAACTCTGTGACTAGGGCTGAGCTACTAGATCTAACCTTTCAAGCGATTCTGATGCACACTGAAGTTTGAGAGCCATTATTTAAAAGTTCCCCCAGGTGACACCTAATATGTAGGTCATTACTAAAGTTTTGCGATACACAAAGTCAAGAAACAAAATCTGTGTGTGTGGAAGCAAATGAAGCCTTCCAACAACACCGATAAGCCCAGTGAGTTGAAATTTACAAGGATGGCTCGGAAAGGAAGCTGTTGACTGTGTTTCTTGGAAGTGAAATGATGGACCTTAGCCCAGTCTATGTCCAGACTTTTCATAGTGACCTATGTTTGCAGCCAATTCTTGTAAATTAAGCGGGGAAATAGCCCATAGCAGTCTGAGCTATGTGAAGTATGCAAAATGTATCACTCCATGGAGACTTGAGTATAGGACTTCATTTACACTCCCACACCCACACCTGGGTCAATCGTTTAAAAGGATTTTGTTCTTGATTGGCAGCCTTACCCCATGATATTCTTGTTCCTGGAATTCGTGATAAAAAGAAAAAAAAATGTATAGCCAGTCAAAAACGTGTTTACTTTATGTAACTTAAACAACTTTGTATTACCTCTACTTTTCCTTTAACAACCCACTTGTAACTGCAGCTACTTGGAGCATACATTCAGGGCAATTTGAAGAGTTGCAGTCCTCAAATAGATTCTCTACTTATATAAAGTTTGCCTTGGGCTTTTTGTTTCTCTCTTTAGGTTGATGTATCAAGCAATGCTTTTCACTATTTTTTCTTTTTTCAAATCTCAAACATTTATTATCTAAATGTGCAGTGCAACATGTTACCCAGAAACAGAGTACTCTGGTTAAATGGCATTCCAGGCATGGCTGTCCTTCCCACTAATTCTCCTGGAACAGTTCAGTGCTCGAGAAATGGACACCATCTGCTATACTCTGGTGCCTCGCACAGTGCCAGTGACATTAATAGATGTTGGAGCGTTTATTGGTTTGAGATGAATGCTTAGATGAAGACTTATTTAAGGACCTACTATGTCTGCTATTTATTTTCCCCACAGGTCCTAGTCACTTTGCTAACTAACAAGCCAAGAGCTACAGTTCTCATCAATGACCCAAAACCATCCCTCAGACTCTGGGTCTGATTTGGATATGGGAGGATGGATATGGGAGGAGATAGAGAAAAATCAAGAGCACTGCACATGATTCTCCTGCCAAAGTTGAGGCCTAAAGCAACCAAAGGAAAGCAGAAGGACATGGGCACATGGTGGAATTCAGGAAGGGCAAGGAAAGAAGGTTTGTATGAGAGCCAGGTAAATGAGGACAGACCAGGAAGCTAAATGGAGCAGCCTACAATTAACTCTGAATCTACATTTCCCACTTCCCCACTCTCCATACATAGATCTAATCTTAACTATTACCATTAAATACAATATAATACAATACAATTAAATTAAGTTAAAATTAAATGGAAACTAGACCAGGCACCATGTTTCACAGCTATAATCCCAGCAATTTGGAGGCCAAAGGAAGACACTTGAGGCCAGAAGTTCGAGACTGTCCTGGGCAACACAGTGAGACCCTGTCTGAACAAAAATACTTTTTTAATTAGCTGAGTATAGTAGTACACGCCCTTAGTCCCAGCTAGTCAGGAGGCTGAATTGGGAGGATCATCTGAGCCCAGGAATTGGAGGCTACAGTGAGCTATGATCATAACACTGCACTTCAGTTTGGGCAACAGAGTAAGACCCTGTCTCTGAAAATAATAATAATAATTGAAAAATAGGAAACTGTTGGGTGGCACCTGTGGCTCAGTGGGCAGGGTGCCGGCTCCATATACCAAGGGTGGCAGGTTCAAACTCGGCCCCCAGCCAAACTGCAACAAAAAAAATAGCCAGGCGTTATGGGGGATGCCTATAGTCCTAGCTACTTGGGAGGCTGAGGCAAGAGAATTGCCTAAGCCTAAGAGTTGGAGGTTGCTGTGAGCTGTGTGATGCCACGGCACTCCACCAAGGGCAATAAAGTGAGACTCTGTCTCCACAAAAAAAATAGGAAACTGTTGTATAGTAGGTATTTTCACTTATTGGATAAAAAGTATTACTGGCTTGTAATTAGAGTGTAAATTACTTAGAGCATATTTGAAAAGTTGTTAACTTTTAAAAGTGCAGACTAGATAATTTCAAAACGGAGAGATTTATGAGATATTTTTGCTTTAAGATTGTCACAGAAACTTATAAAGTCAAAAATTATTCCCTAGTTACTCTATCAATATTGTCTAAAGGTAATAAAACATAAAACACATTTTTTAGCCTAAAACATAACATTTTAGAACTTTTTTTTTTTTGGAGACACAGAGTCTCACTTTATCGCCCTCGGTAGAGTGCTGTGGCGTCACGCAGCTCACAGCAACCTTCAACTCCTGGGCCTAAGTGATTCTCTTCCCTCAGCCTCCCAAGTAGCTGGGGCTACAGGTGCCCACCACAATGCCTGGCTATTGTTTTTTTGTTTTGCAGTTCGGCGAGGCCAGGTTTGAACCCACCACCTTCGGTATATGGGGCCAGTGCCCTACTTGCTGAGCCACAGGCACTGCCCCATTTTAGAACATTTTTGAGGATACTATTTATGAGTACCTAAGTAGTTTTCAGCCTCCCTATCTCTGCCCCTCTTTTTGTAGCAAGAATTCCACTAAAAGTTTGGTTGCAGGTTGAATTATCTAATAGGAGCACAATTTCCCATACACTTAAGCCTGTTCTTTTCATTGTTAAAATAATTTTATGGGAGGGAGTATAATCATTGGTTTTGGAATTCCTCTTAAAAATTAAGTATTAGGCTATAATAGAACTATAGACAATAATTTTTTAAAAACCTTCCCTTCTCAAAAACACTTGCTACTGCTTCTTTTAGCTCACGGAGCTAAAAGGGGGGAAATCTAAATAGGGTTATGGGAAGGGAAGCACTGATCATAACCAAATTTAAAAACATGATGTAATTATTTCAGCAGAAGGCAAGCTGTTAAAGACCAAGACCTCAGGGAAGTCAGAGTCTTGAGTGTTTCTCCTTGTCACCATAAATATGACTCAGCATTTGGAATAAAACTGTTTAGGACCTTCCAGCTTGCTAGTGTCAAATAACCTTGGTGCCACCCAACTTTTTTCTCCAGTGCCTAAGCAAAATTCAGGGCAGTCATGGATTTTCACCCTTGCGTGGCTTCAAAATTCTGAAAAGCTTTCCTCTTTTTATTCATTCCTATCTTACCAAAGCCTAAGTTTGCCCACCATTTCTTTATTTTGTTTTTGTATTATTGTCAGGCAAAATTAGGTTGTGCCCTATATTCTAATGCAACAAAAATGTCTTCCCTTCTCCGGCCTGGAGTGCAGGCTACCTGCTGCTGAAGCATCTGAAACCCAGCTGTGAAGGAGTCAACTTTTCCTACCCTGGGAAAACTTTCCCATGATAATTGTGCTGTGTACTTTTAATGACCATTCACTATATGGCTAGGGCCAGCTATTTTTAATCCCTGCCTATTTCTAGAGAAAAACAGATTTTCCCATGGAATATTAGAATTAAATGGGGCCACAAATATTAACCCCCATGCTTTTATTATATAAATGATGTACCAAGCCCAGAAGCATTAAATGACTTACCTAAGATTACAATGTGAGCTAAACATAGAGCAAACACTAAAAATGAGAAACCGCTCAGAATAGAGAATACTGTGTAGACTTCAAATCCATCTTCTTATAAGTTCCTCAACCACTGCCTGGTTCTCTAGCTTTTCAGACCTCAGTATCTTCTTCAGTGAGTAATGTCAATAAAAAACATTCACATAATGTTTACTTTGTGCCAGTCTTAACACGGTACAGGTAATTTTTAATCCTCAAAATAACTCAAAAGGTATTTGGGGTTTGGGGTTATATTTTTTCTCATCTTGACAAATGAGAAAATTGAGGTATAGAACTAATAACTAACATGTCCAAATAGGGGTTTAGAAAAAGATAATGTATATAAAGTGCCTGGCATACAGACTGTCAGTACAAGAATCACCAATGTCAGTTCCCTTCCCTGAACCACAGTCATTCTGACTTTTGTTCCAACACTCTGCCAAGACACTTTGTTCTGAGTTTCATAGGTTCACATATTTTTTCATCATATTCTTTAACTTTAGTACATTTTAACTAGTTTACATGAATTCAAAAGTACTGTCTAAACCTATTATTATCTTATCCACTGTTAACAATACTTACAAACACCAGGATACTAACCAAAAATTAAACAAAGACTACAAGTTTACTACTTAGAAGTAAAAGAAAAAAATAATATAGAGTTTCCAAAAGATTAACAATGCTATCCAAGAAAAATCTTAAATCCTCAGCAGGACTGGAGAAACCACTTTGAGATTTTAAGATTAGAATAGCTGACTTAATAGATCTCCACCTACTTGTTACCTGAATTCTTAACAGCAGAGTTATAGACATCTAAAAATATTTAACAGAAAATCTTCCCATGTCAGTGATTCTCAGAGTCAGGATCAAGAATGAGGTGAAAATATATGATCCTTGAAAAGATGGAATAAAAATACTAAATATATTTTTAAATAGGCACTTTAAGTTTTATTTCTGCTTTATAAAAACTGAGAAAGTATTCTTAAAATAAATGTTTAAAGCATCAATATAAAGTGGCACCAAGAAACTTACTTAGATTTAGAGTTCTTAAGGGGAAAGGAAATGTGTACTCCTTCACTAAACATCTATCCACTTTGTTCCTAAAACAGGGCAGCACTGAAAACAAGCTTTTGCAAATGTTAATGATGGAAACTGAATAATGTTACCTCTGGAACACAGCCTGCTATTAAGTTCTGATGAGGAAGCTGAAGCAAAATGGAGTTAGGTTCTTCTGAGTAAGGCTAGTTATCATCCCAGTGAAAGGTGATAAACTTTGAGCTGAGCCAAAGGTAAACAGCTCAAGAAACTGGAGATTTGCTCAGCTCCACATCTGAATACCTGTTATATAACCTGCAAATGGTATAAATCTCAGCAGCAAATACGCAAAATAAACTTGACACTCTTTGTAATGTTATGATATGGCTTAAAAAATGAATGAATCTGAATATCAAAAATAGAATAATAATAGCAATGAACAAGATTTATTTCTGCATATGACTAGCTTTAAAGTGAGCATGTTTTACCTTAATTTGGTAGCCTGGAAACACGGAGGCATTGACCTAATTTCTGTGAAGCCAAGAGGAAAGTGTTTTACACACAAGGAACATAAGCCAGAGGGTAACAGGTGCAGTTCCCTCAGCAAATACTTTGGCCTCAAAAGCAGATCTCCTTCATTCCCCCTCTACTAGCAAAATTATCCTGCAAAGCCTAGAAATGAAAGAGAAGCAGAGGATTTTTTTTCTTTTACCCTTGGATTACAAATTGAAGTTCAATTTTGAAAGAACTCTTTAGGGAGCATAAAACAAACAAACAAAAAGGGAATGGTTCAATGTAATGTCTATGAAGGAGAAATTTTACAATTTAATGAAAAGTCTATTACTTTAAAATTCTCTAGACTGCACTGTAAATAAATAATCCAGTTCCCTTTCTGCCTAACTCAATCCTGGCTAAGTTTCTGAGAATGAGATAACTTGTTATAAGAAGGTAGAAACTGGTGTCACAGCTTCTAAAATATTTTCTAATAAATTTAGTTTTTTATTGTTCCTTTAGTAATCAGATGGAAAGGGGTTCAAATGTGCTTTCACAAAACATCCAGTAAATTTAGAGACATGTGCATTCTAAAAACCTATTTCAATAGTTAAATGTGGAACAAGGCAATGTTTTTTGAGCATGTACTCTTCACTATAACTCAGTCCTACTGTAGTTTTGAAATAGAGCAAATGTACGGCCCTCACAAAGGGGCCTTCCTAAAATGGGTCTTAAAGTTCTAGAGGTTGAAATTCTAGTTTTTGCACTATTATGCTCACCCTAGATACAATTTATTTTCCTGCACTTGTGCTAGGTGAAAAGCAAATTGCCTCCAGATCAATGAATGTTAAAGCAAAGACTGAAAAGCTGTACGGTGGTAGGCTGAATAATGGCCTTCCAGAAGATATTCACATCCTGATCCCTAGAAGCTATCGATGTTATCATATATGGTGGGTGAGAGGGAATTTGCAGATGTGAGTAAGTATCTTGAGATAGAGAAATGATCCTGAATTACAGGTATTGGCCCTACATGCAATCACGGGTACCCTTAAAAGAAAAAAGTAATAGGGACATTGCATGCAGAAGAGTGGATCATAAAGTGACCACGGAATCGGATATTGGAGTAACACAAATGCAAGCCAAGAAATGCCAACAGCCACCAGAAGTTGGAAGAAACAGAGTGGATTCTTGCTACAGTTTCCAAAGGGAGTACAGCCCAGCTGACCCCTTGATTTCAGCTCAGTGATGCTCATTTTTAGACTTCTGGCCTCCAGAACTGAGCCAATAAATTTCTGCTGCTTGAACCACTAAATGTATGGCAATTTGTTACAGCAACAATAGGGGTCAATACAGGGTCCTCCATTCATTTCCCTTTGGTACTAATACCTATCTATAATTCGTGAGCTAGATCTTCAGCGCATCACTGACATTTATAGGGTGTTTTTCATTTAGGATGCCAACACAATTTATAACCATATAAATGGGTTCATTTTTCTACCCATTGGGATATTGAAGCACTATCAGAGCCTTATACAACTTGGAAGATGCCTGGACCATTTTTAAAATATTTTTTGAGACTCCTAGTAAGTAATGTCAAAACGAGATTGAAAAAAATCATAGGATAATTTTAATGTTTACAATTAACCAACTAATTCTCACCAAAAGGAAAATTTCAGTAAATGTCCCTTTAGTGTCACTTAGAGATAAGAGCGGAAGTTTAAATGTGGGGTCTGGACTGTAGAACTGCCTGATTCAAGGTTGTTCCTTTACTAGGCTAGTCCTTACCCTGTGTTTGAATGAGTCAGGGGTATAAAGATTCAGGTAGATGATTAGGAAATAACTCTGATGGGGTGAATATGCTCCAGAATTTTCTCAGGGGATGACAGAGGCCTTGTTGGGATTTTATCACAACTTCATTTCTCCCTCTGCCCAGTTCTGCTTCTACCCTCTTCCTTGCAGAAGTCACCTGCATATCATCCTCCACCTCAGTCTCTGCCTCTGGAAAACTCAATCTGTAACAAAGCCCTCTTTAAATGTAAGGCCCAGTAATAAGAACCCTTGACTGCTATAGCATTTTAAATTATATCTTCCTCCTTGTTATGATTTCTCTGCTAGTATTTCACCTTTCTTCCCAGGTTAAATAAAAAGTCATTCCCTAGAGCTCGGAACCTCTATAGTCTACATAAAGGACCCAAGACTTTTCTGAACCAAGTTCAGGAACATGAGTTCTGAAATCTTCCTCACACCCTCCTTCCTTCCAGTTTCTGACTTGAAGCCAGACAGCATTCTTTTCTTCCAGAGATATAGGAGTCCACGCTTTTATCAAATACACCAGACTGCAGCATGTAATATACTTTAGGTCAAGGCTCACATATGCCTCCCTGGCAAGGTAAAATTAGTTCATTATATTAATGTAAAACAAATAAGAAGTGGTAGGTAGGGTCTGTGGCAAATTGAAGAAAATATGACACATTCAATGGGGTGGACCCACTCACTATTTTAACCTGGTGTCAACTTTGCATAACCACTAGGACATCCAGTTGTTGTATACCTCACACAACTGTGACATAACACAAAATTCTCACGGTCACCTCTGAATTATTTTTGTCCCAAATATTTAACTTGAGTTAATTAGGCTATACATCTGAATTCTAGTCCACAAGACAACTTACTCCTTCTCTTCAACAAGACAATATGTCACAGAAGAAAAGAAGGGGGAGAGCTGATCTAAAGTAAAAGTGATTATGTAACATAACCAAATACAATGTGCATATTTTAATTGAATCCCAGTTTGAAAAGAAAATTGATGTGAATGACGTTTGGGGGAATGTGAATATGGACTGAGTAAAGATGGCACTAGGAAATTATAATTGGTTTTTATTCCAGATAATAATATTGCAGTTATGTAAGATACTGTCTTTATTTTTAGAAATGCATGCTAAAGTGTTTAGAGATAAAGTAACATATCCACTTTAAGATGGTTCAGCAAAAATATAAATGTACGATACAGGCATATGATTATGATCGTGATCATAATAAAAATAGCAAAATATTAACAGCTATTGAGTAGATGTAATAGATATTTATCTTTATAATTTACAGTAAGCTTTAAAATTTTTATAATCAATATTTCTATTTTATTTCATTTTTTGAGACAGAGTCTCACTTTGTCATCCTCAGTAAATGGCATCATAGTTCACAGCAACCTCAAACTCTTGAGCTGAGGTGGTCCTCTTGCCTCAGCCTCCCAAGTAGCTGAGATTACAGGTGCTTACCACAACACCCAGCTATTTTTAGAGATGGGGTCTTGCTCTTACTTAGGCTGGTCTTCAAGTCCTGAGCTCAGGCAATCCACCCACCTCAGCCTCCCAGAGTGCTAGGATTATAGGTGTGAGCCATCATGCCTGGCCTCCATAATCAAAATTTTTAGCAAAAATAAAAGTAATAGCCTCAACAAATCCTTGTTCATTGTTGTCATAGGGGAATTAGGTCTATGTTAATAGATACTCTGAATTTTCAAAATAAACTAAAACTCTGGGATGTTTTTTCAACTTTTAGAAAACATTAACAGCCAAATCTTTAAAAAGGCAAAAAAGGCCAAGCGAGATGGCTCACACCTTTAATCCTAGCACTTTGGGAGGCCTAGCCATGAGGATCATTTGAGCTCAGGAGATCAAGACCAACCTGAGCAAAAGTGAGACTCCCTCTCTTCTTAAAAACCAGAAAAGTGACCCGGGCATAGTGTCAGACACCTGTCAGGGCAGATACTCAGAAGGCTGAGACAGGAAGATTGTTGGAGCCTAATAATTTGAGGTTTCTATGAGCTAGGCTGAGGCCATGGCACTCTAGCCTGGGTGACAGAGCAAGATTCTGTCTCAATAAATAAATAAATAATGTCTTTTAATACATAAAAGAAAAAAAAAATTCCTAACACAGCTCTGATACAATGCACTTAGACATTGAAGTTGACCTCTAGGCTTGTAATTTACCATCTCTAATTTAGGTCCTTTGCATCCTCACCTGTTTGCTTATGCTTTCATTCTCGGAAATGACCCTCCATCCCTGACTTTCTTCTTTCTCAAAGTGATCTCTGCCTAACTTAAACTCTCTCTCTCTCTTTTTCCCCAACTGGCCTCTGCCACTTTGCCATGTTGTTGAACATTGAACAGTTGGAGGATAGTGTGGGAAGTAATCAAACCATGGATTTGTGTGGAGTATCAGATGATTTAACAAATTGAGAATTGTTTAATAATTATCACTGGGCACTAAACATTATCCTGTTGATCTAAAAGAGTTATTAAACCTCCCTACTTAAGATTATTAAATTGCAACATCTGTCTTCAGGAAGCATTTCCACTGCATGTAATATTTGCAAAACATTTACAATTGCTTTTAGTTATATCTCATGCCCTATGATAGGTTTATAGTTTTTTTCCTTATTTAATGGCTGAAAACACTAGACATGGAGTCATGAAGGTAACTCAAGTCCTTAATGTGAGAAAGTGTTAGACCTCTGCGAGCTTCCTGGATGACAGGCTGCTGCTTATCCAACTGCGCCCAGTTCTCTCCAGCCCTTGTTTGCTTTATTACCTAATTACCAGGCTGCATATTCAACCCAGGTTCCAACTATATTAAGGGCTATTTACTAGCTGAAATCAATACCCTTTCGATTAGCCACCTGGAGTGGCTTTTGGTAACTAAGCATTATTTGGGCTTCACTGCTTTTACTCCATCAGGGAGATAAGAAAGTGCTTTGTTTTGATTTTTTACACTTAGTGGCTACCGCTCTTAGCGGTAGGAGATAAAGGCAGTGGAGGCCTGCTTTGCCATGGCAGAGCAGAGAAACAAACACATAATATTCAGTGCACAAGGAATGGGGCCAAAAGGGGAGGAGGATGAAAACAAACACTGATTTTGGTATTTTAAGATTCTATTTCAATTAGATAAATCTCTTTGGACAGATGTCTGGTGCTCTAGGCACTGAATTAGCCCTAAAAATACAAATAAGAGCAAAACACATTCTCCAACTTAGTCAAGTTGGAAAGAACAGAATTCAAACAATAATGACTGTAAAAAAGTAAAAAAAGTAAACAGTAGATGTGGAACAGAGTTTTGAGATAGCATGGCAAGGGAATAATTCATTTTTTCTGGAGAAAGAAAAATGCCACAAAGGCCTTTTTGTTAGTAGTGGTGCTAATGATGGTCAAATCAACACCAGACTTCCTTTTTAACATATTTTATTACAGAAATAATTCATGTTCACTTTGAAAATGTGAACATATATAGATAAAAAAGAAAAGAGTCTTATAATTCTACCCCTTGGGTCACATCAAACCACTGATAATAGCTTGATATAAATATTTTAAGAGCATTTTCCATAATATATGTACAACTTTTAAAAATAATAAAAACCAAAAAATGGGCTTTGAATTAGATCAATTCAAAACCAGGTTTTGTCACTTACAGTCTTATGAGTTTGGGCAACCTGCTTATTCTCTCTGACCATCGGTATAATATGAGGGTAATTATACCTACCTCATTGGATTGTTGTAAAGATAAATGAGATGATAGAAGTACATTTCTTAGAACAATCCCTGGAGCATAGAAAACACTCAACATATCCATTTGTTTAACAAATATTTATAAAATGCTCTCCATGTTAAGCTCTTAGACCACACCAGTGAACCAAGTATGATATTTATTTTTGATAGTATTATTATTATTAAAATAATGTTTTATAAATCTTTTAACACAATATTGAGGATTTCTTTTTGTGACAAGAAATGTGGATTTATATTGTTGTTTTTACTGACTGCTTAGTAATTTAATGGAAAGACATACCCAAATTTATTCGGCAAGTTAGCTATTCAAGAAACTACAAAGTCAGCTGCCAGTCTGCGTTATAGACAACATTACTTTGAATATCTTTGTATTCCTGTCAACTTGATTCTTAAGAATACATACTTAGAGTGAAATTATTGAATCAAAGATTATGAGTAACTTTTTTTTTTTGCCCTTGGTCAGACTGGTCTTGTCAGACTGGTCTTGAACTCATGAGCTCAAGTAATCCATCTGCCTTGGCCTCCCAGCGTACTAGGATTATAGACGTGAGCCTGGCACATCATGAGTATTTTAAAAACTTTTTACACCTATTACTAGGAAAATTTTCAGGAGGAGGGGATGCTAGAACAGGGTATTGAGGGACGAGTAAGAGAAAGGCAGGAGAAAAGTGAAAGGAAAAAACAACAAGACAGGGTTATTAACTTCAAATAGTTCATATTTTAAACCAAGGCATCTTTGAAGCTAGGTAGGACCAGTAGTCTAAAAAGAGACTTTAGGAGACAATCTAAGATAAAAGATATAAAGGATGAGCATTGGGATTTTTTGCTTTTTCAGTTCAACTTTCTAGCAGAATCTAAAGAGCTGGAGTGGGCTCAGTGCCCGTAGCTCAGTGAGTAACGGCACTGGCCACATAGGCCAAGGGTGGTAGGTTTGAGCCCGGCCCGGGCCTGCTAAACAACAATGACAACAGCAACCAAAAATAGCTGGATATTGTGGTGGGTGCCTGTAGTCCCAGCTACTTGGGAGGCTGAGGCAAGAGAATCACTTAAGCCCAAGAGTTGGAGGTTGCTATGAGCTGTGACACCATAGGCCCCTACTGATGGCAACTTAGTGAAACTCTGTCTCAAAAATAAATAAATAAAAATAAAAAATAAAGAGCTGGAAGGCCTGAACTGCTAACACGCACATTTTCATGATCCATACACCAGACAGGCAGAATTTCCCAGTAAGGCAAGCCATTATTATTTCGTAGCCCATTCTTCTAATACCTACTCAATACTCTCTGCCCCCAAGGAAAAGTACAGAACAACAAGCTACTCAAGGCAAATTTATTGTTATTATTAATTTAATGTATATGTTAATACAAGTAACCCTAAAGGATTCTATAAAAGTATTTTTTCCTAGGAGTAAAGGGAACATACATAGATTTTGACTGTGCAAAACAAGGTTGGGGACTAAGAATCTGCAAAACCCCCCAGGTAATTTGGATGTAGGTCATTCTTACACTTCACCACGTTGAACAACTTGTTCTAGATCCTTGCTACTCAAAGGGTGGTTCTTGTATAAGCAACTTAAGTGTCACCTGGGAGCTCATTGGAAATGCAGAGGCTGGGCACAGAGGCTCACACCTCTAATCCTAGCCCTCAGAGAAGTTGAGGGGAAAGGATCACTTGAGCTTGGGAGTTCAAGTCCAGCTTGAGCAAGAGAGAGACCCATGTGTACTAACACTACAAAAGTTAGCTGGGCATTGTAGCAAGCGCCTGTAGTCCCAGCTACTTGGGAGACTAAGGCAGGAGGATGGCTTGACCCCAGGAACTTGAAGTTTCTGTGAGCTAGGCTGACACCACGGGCACTCTAGCCTGGACAATAAAGTGAGATTCTGGATTAAAAAAAGAAGAAGCAGAAAACAAAAGAAAGAAAAGAAATGCAGAATCTCAGACTTTACAGAAGACCCACTGCATAGTATCTGCAGTTTAACCAATTTCCTGGATAATTTATATGCATGCCAAGTTTGGATAAAACTTATTCTGTAGGTTAACTGCTGATAAATAATCTGTGCGTAGATCCAACACAGAAAAAATCCCATGAAAAGCAGAAGTCCCATCTATTTGTTTTTTGGGAGAACTAGAATCCACATAGTGCTGTACACTGAGAATATACAACAAGGAACCTTGTATCTCAAATTCTTTCTAACATCATATAATTAATCTGAAGTGGAAAAAATCCCAGAAGGATAAACCTGTGTCACATAAAACTCATTCACTAACATTCCAGGAAACGTAATGAGGAAAAATGAGATCTAAATGACCTATTAACAGTTGCGTAGTCATCCCCTCTGCTTTTAAGTCAATTTCTAACGCTTTTCTAGGTATAAACAACTTTACAGGTGGTTGCAGCAAAACAAATTCTTTTTTAAACAGCTCAAAGTATTATCAATACATACTAAATGAAATAAAATTAGTTTCAGTTTTACATCTCTTGTCAGATGCTACTGACCACCCTTTTAAATTGCAAAACAATGCAGTTAAAACTACAAACAAATAGGGGAAATCATGCGGTTTTATTTTGCATTGCTAGTTGATACTTTAAGTAGTACTAAATAGGTAGAAATACATCTTAGTGAGATATATATTTTATTGCATTAATCTCTTACAGGAATATGACTGGAAATAAGCACCTTATAATCAAATCTGAATATTTGTGAGGATGTTAAATGTGTCGTTAAATAGTGAAATAATTATTTCAGACAGATATGGTGGGACTTAAAATAAAATAAACCCCATGGGAAAAATATATGTTGAACCAAGTAAAAGTTTTGTACCCTACACTTTTCTGTATTCCAAACAAACTTAGAGACAGTTTCAAACAGTTTCGAAATTGGTTAGACCTTAAAAATACAAAGGAGCTTTAGTTAGCTTCATCATCTAAGTTTTATTTTAAGTTAAGACTGTAGTTGGTTTTGATTAAGGGGGGAAAAGGCACAGAATTAACCATGAGTGATTTATAAATTTTTGATTGGAACCCCAAATTGTATGTCAATTGATGGTGATCGCTATAAAAAAAACTTAGGTAAAAATTTAAGGACAGAGTGGAAGATAGGTTTCCCTGTTTTGTAAATGCTAAACTTTAACACAATGTCTCTTCCGTCTTGCTCTTGGTCATGAAAAGGCAAGTAATAAAGATAAGAGAAAACAAAAGGGGTGAGGAAAAGGAGAAAGGAAAATATGGGGAGCAGAAGGGCTCCATCTGAGATCTACCATTAAGGAGGCTGTATAGCATTCAGACAAAGAAATCTAAAGCCAGAAGGAACAGAACAACAAGAAAAAGAACTGAGATGCTGAATCTTTTATCCTTGAAACTAGAAAAAAAATTATATTTCTTCATGAAACTAAGCTTCATTATTAGCTATATTATCTTATAGTCCATTTGGCTGGTCAGGGCAAAAGGGTAGAAATCTCTTGGTTGCCATTGTGTGATTCATGGTACATTATTTCTCAAACATTTAATATTTGTACATGCTTCTCACTATTTTTGGTCCTTTGTAATGAATGTAACATTTTTCTTCAAATCAACTTCCTTTTACAAAAATCTAATTTCTTCGTAAGAAATAATTTCCATGAATTTTACTTTAATTTAAATAAAATAAATTAAACTTTAAAAAGGCCCATAGGCCACCTAAAAGCATCTCATGAATCAATGTGTCTGGAAAATTCCAATATAATAGATGTTCAATAAATATTTGATAAATTAAGAAATTAATTGTAATTTATTTTTAACTATTTAGGAACTTGAATACATAAGATACAAATGAAAAATTATTGATGATTCATTAAGACTTTGCCCCAAATCATCAAGTCAATCATAATTTTTGTCTTCTGTGCTATGTTTAATTGTAATCATCGAAGTCTTAGAGTTCATTTAATGGCTGGTATCAATCAAACAATACTTCATAACTTTTCAGCAATCCTTTTTTTGTTGATCACTTACCTTGCAAAGAATGAGATTAAAGAAAAAATAGAAAGTAATCCAAAATCTTAGATTCTTCTAAGTCAGGGGTTGTCAATCTGTGGTTTGCGACCCACAGGAACTGTATTAAAGGTATTAATGTGTTGCAGTATTAGGAAGGTTGAGAACCACTGTTCTAAATAGAACTGGTTGATTCACCCTTCTGTGAACACTCACAATGTGAGAGGCATTGTGCTGGTTTCTGAGAATGCGATGATAAAGAAGACTTAATCTTAAATTCAAATGGCTTAAAATTTCATGAGGAAACCAGGCTTTAGAATACTTTGAAATATCGCAATTTGATTTTAAACCATGAATACTGACACATTTATTTGTATACTGTTATTTTCCTGTGTAATTTCAAAGGATGAGTTATTTCGACTCTTATATAAGTTGAGATTGTTGGGAAAAGAATAAGATTGGACAGAAGAAGACCACTTATCCAATGCCAGCTCTGCCAATGACATGCTGTGTTCGCCAAGCCACAGCCTCTCAGGGCCTAAATTATTCTTAGCTTTGAAGCACTACTTCCAAAATATATTCAGAGTAATTACTTCTCACCATGTCACTGTTACCCGCGTGGTCCCACCCTTCAGCATCTTTTTCATGGATTATTGAAATAACCTCTTAATTTGACTCATTGCTTCCCTTCTTACCTCTATTCACTCAATCCTCAACTCAGCAGCCAGAGTACACTTGTGAAACAAAATGGGGCCATTTCTCTGCTCATAATCATCCAATGGCTTCCCATATCAATCAGAGCAAAAGCTAAAGTCCTTACCATGGCCGCCACCTCCATGCACCCATCTCTGTAATTTCATCTTCCATCACTGTCCCCCTCCATCATTTCAATTCGACCTCAGGACATCCCTGCTGTTTCTTTAACAAGCACTGTTTACATCTCAGGGATGGGATGACTTTGGATTTTGCACTGGATATCCTCTCTGTCTAAAATACACTTCCCCCTTTTGCAAGTTTCACTAGAATGTCACTTCGTCAATGAAGCCTTTTTTTTTTTTAAAGACAAAGCTTCACTTTGTAGTCCTTGATAGAGTGCTGTAGCATCATAGCTCACAGCAACCTCAAACTCTTGAGCTCAAGTGATGCTTCTGCCTCAGCCTCCCAAGAAACTGGGAGTACAGGAGCCCACCACACCCCCCAGCTATTTTTTAGAAACAGCATCTTGCTCTAGCTCAGGCTGGTCTCGAATCCTGAGCTCAGGCAATCCACCCACCTGGGCCTCCCAGAGTGGTGGGATGATGAGGCCTTCTCTTGCCACCCAATTTGTAATTTCAGTCTCTCACCAACATTTTTGAATCCCCTTATCCGCTTGTTTGTCCTCCACAGAACTTATCACAATTTAGCATACTATACGTTTTATTTTTTTTTATTTTTTATTTTTTTTTGTAAAGACAGTCTCACTTTATCACCCTGGGTAGAGTGCCGTGGTGTCACACAGCTCACAGCAACCTCCAACTCCTGGGCTTACGTGATTCTCTTGCCTCAGCCTCCCAAGTAACTGGGACTACAGGCACCCGCCACAGGGGCCGGCGCCCTACTCGATGAGCCACAGGCACTGCCCTATATGTTTTATCTTATTCTTTGTGTCTATTGTCAATCTCCCCATATTAGAATATAGTGCCACAAAAAGGGAAACTTTTGTCTATTTTTGTTCACTAATGTATCATAGGTGGCTAGAAGAGTGCCTGGCCCCCCAAAATCCTCAATGCGATATTTAAAAGGGACTAAAATAAGTAATGAAAATTAAGGAGTTTGAATTAGACTTCCTTCTTGTTCTACCCTTCCACAGTTGAATTTAGCACATATTGTCATTATACTATCTAAAAGACACAGGAAATAAGATTGCATTAACTCATTATAACATCATTTCTGAATTAAGTTAAATGTTACGTAATACTCTATGATCTTATTTAATAACCTGTATTAAAGGTCTATTTATCTCTTCTGGGACTGTCATTGTTATTTAGAATAGATATGGAATTATCGATAATATACCCCATTTTTTAAATGTAAATGGCATTGATACCTTAATCATTTAAAAAGCAAGTACTCATTAAAATAATGCTAGTACTAAATACTTTTCGAAAAATTTAGAATTCATCCATTTTGGATGTAAAATGAATGAATGTAAATGAATTTCCTTTTTAATAAATTTCTCCAATAATATTGTGCTGCTAAAGCTATTGAAATGTCAACAGAGCTACCAAGCTAAAAAGTAACAATGCATTTTCATCAAGCATGTAAATATGTAAGCTTTACGTGATCCACACATTTCCTAGGATAGAAACACATTTGAATGTATCTGTAAGGAGCATTATGGACCCTTTCAGGTAATAGACCTATTCTTTATATTTAAATGGGAATGTTTGACCTCACATTGATTCTCTCTCCTGTGCTTCAGTATCGATTATCACAAAACTGTTAGGTGTTTAACTTTCAGTTTACATATACATTTTGAAGACCAAAATGCATAGGTTTATCATAAATTATATGTTATTTATGTTCAACAACACTACTCTGCTTTGAACATTAATTCTGACAGCAGTTTCACTTAGAACATTAAAATGAGAATAGATTGATGACATATGCTCTCTGTTTGTATTCCAATTTTTAACTGTAACAGCAAGAATGACAGTCAGACCCTATCCTTCAATTAGAAGAAAAATCAAACTTTGTCCCCAAGTGATTTGTGCATTTGCATCAACTCTCCTTAATTTAACATTAACATTATTTAAGCAGAAGGGACTGAATTTTCAAAGAAAACTAAATCCAATTGAACACTTCCTGCTGATTCATTAATTGCGTTGAGCATATAAATCACTTTATCCATATTCTCCACACTCCCATGGAAGGAGAGTCGGGACTTTAGAATTTAAAAATCCTGTGTCTGAGTTCCAGTTCTGCCTCTTTAAAAGCTTACTTTCATTTTTTCTAAGTTTCAGTTTCTTTACCAGTAAAATAGGGAAATGCTACCCAACATATAGCATTGTTAAAAAGCAAAGCAGCGGTGCCTGTGGCTTAAAGGAGTAGGGTGCCAGCCCCATATGCCGGAGGTGACAGGTTCAAACCCAGCCCCAGGACAATATATGGACAAGATATGTTGGCTACGAGGTAGTCTCTTCTCTCCGTTGTATAATTAATTACCCTCATAACATGTTGCTCATCTTAAACGGGTTACCAGCAGTTTTACAACATTGGTTTTCATTTATTGTATGTATAGCTAACATTTATTGAACCAAGCTTCTTACGTGCTAGATAATGTGGAAAAGCTTTACGCATTAGCCCATTTCATCCTCCCCCAATGAGGCAAATACAATTGTATGCCCATTTTACCAATAATAAAACCGAGATAGAGGGTTTAAAGACCTTGCTTAAGATCACAGAACTAATAAGAGATAGAGATAGGATTTAAACCTTGGCAGTCTAACCAAATCATATACTCTTAACCATTGCTATAAGTTTTTCATACAGTTGTCTGCAGGTACTTTCTAAGACTAATTGGTAAATCCTGCCTCTTTGTTACTCAATACTGTAGTAGAATCTTTGTGCAATTTTCAAATGACTTGGGCAAATGCTTTCACTCAGAATGGTAAACTGAGCCAAAGAAACCCCTTAGTATCTGAGCGAAGTCGGCTTTTCTGGCTACTAAAGCCTAAGAAGGATGCCATAGGAAGAATTTTTATCAACGATTCAACCATTTTAAATGACATTTTTATACTATGTTTTGGTTCTGTTGATACAGGATCTTAGAGTAAGAATATGACAATTATTTTTTGGAATTCCTCACCCTTCTGAAGAACAACTTTAGTTTTAATGATCCTTAAGGTCATAGCTAATGACATCTCATTAGCTTGATGCCTTCCAGCTACTTGGTGCTAAAAGACAGTCTACCAGAAATTTTTATTGCTGCATTGTTTAATATGAGGAATTTATATTATACTAGAAAGTTGTAGAAATCAAGTACAAAGTGAATCTATTATAGAGCAGTTAGACCACTCGTCAAGGGCATGAGCTCTTGGAGTCAGAATTCCAACACTGTATTTAATTTTTTGAAAGACTTTAAAGAAGCTACTTAAGCCCTTGTTTTCTCATTTATTAACTAGAAGTTTTCTAGTTTATGGTAATTATTTTGCTATTAGTTCAAGATAAGTCTAGTTTCTTACAAACCCTATATGTAGGATTGTTTGTCTTTACCAACTCTATTCTTTTTCTCCCATAACATAGAATTCGTATTAGAAGTGGTAAAAAAAATTACATTAAATTGGAAATAATTTGTCTGTGTTGGACATTCAGTTAATTGACCTAATGGTATATTCTTTTTGCTAGTGCAATATCCCTTTGGGTTAAATAGTGTATGTATGTAAGAGAAGAAAGGGAAGGACTGAAGAGGTCTCCAAGTAACTAATAGCAGTATTAACCTTTTAAGCATAAAATCAAGATAAGATGGTTATTAATCTTCAGGAAAAAAACAAAGTCAAATGGCATATGATTTTGCAATGCAGTACTTTTCAGTACATAAGTAAAAATAAAAAAGAGAAACATGTCAATGGTTCAAACAAAGTTAAGTCTGGAAGTTTCTAAGAGAATATCTTATTCATTATTCACATCTTCAACTGCCAGGATGACTCATATCCTGAAGGGAACAGGATCAAGGCTTTTACAAACAACTCAAAAGACAGATTAGCATATGCTTTCTATTGTATAATGGCGATACTTAAGGAAAACTAACTCTCGGAAAAGTGCTGAGGGGGCAGGCACAAAGTTGTATAAAACTTCTCTTGATCCTACTCTTTAGGCTGGTGACACCAATCTGGAGCCTTAGGAGCTTTGCTGAACTGAGCCCCAAAAGAAGCGGGACTAGGAAGCAGGGAAATTGGGAAACATTTGCAAGACAGCAAGATCAGGAGCAAGTCCAGAGAACACAGGGAAGAAGGGACAAACAGAACACACACAGAAAGCACCAGAATTTTGGGCCAGAGACTCTATGAAGTGCCAACAGGAGTGAGTGGCCTCGTTTGAACACAGGGAACACAGATCTTTCTAGATTTGCTATATTATAATCATAATGGACTGAATGTTTATTTTCCCCACCCCAAATTCACATGTTGAAATCTTAATTGCCAATGTGATGGTGTCAGGAAGTGGGGCTCCTAGGAGGTGATTGAGTCAAAAAGTGAAGGCTTCGTAAATGGGATTAGCATCCTCATAAAAGGGACCCCAGATTGCTCCCTCCTTTTTTTCAGCCACGTGAGGATATAAGAAGATGGCAGACCCTAAGGGAGCCTGACTGTACTGTCTGTCACGCTAATCTCAGAGTTGCACCCTCCAGAATTATAACTAATGTTGTTTATAAACCACAACTCCGTGGTACTTTGTTATGGTAGTAGCAGCCTTTATGCAGTAACTTATCATAAATATTCTCTAGTTGTAGATAAATAATGATGTTTAAAAGAGAATCATCCTTGGACATAGAGGCTTTACTTGCTGCTTCACATTATTTACCATACATGGTACATTCTGAATGTATCCTGGAAACAGTTGTCTGACCATACAACTGATTTGAATAACTTGGAGCAAAAATGATCTCCTAAGCAAGAAGCAGAAGAGCTAGAATCAGTGATAACTTTACCAAAGCTATTATATACACAAAGAAAAAAATGTGCCTCTGTGAAGGAGTGAAGTGTACTTTTATAATGAGCAAGGCACACTTTGGCTATGTGCAGCCTGTCCAAGGATGAGGAGGAATCTGTTCAATTTCTGTGGCCAGGATCCGTGTATACAGAGGGTGTAAAAAACACTGTAAACACATTTTAAGAAAGGAAAAAAAAGTATTTAAATTGTAATACTCAATATATACTGATAACAAAAGCTGAATACAAGTCATGTTGAGCACCTTTTATAATTGCAGGAGTCAAACGTGACTTGAGTATTACAAATTTAATACAGTTTCCCTGACCCCCCCCCCGGTTTTGAGATAGACTTTCACTCTGTCACCTGAGGAGAGTGCCTTGGTATCATCATAACTCAGAACAACTTCAAACTGTTAGACTCAAGAGATCCTCTTGCCTCAGCCTCCCTCCCGAGTAGCTAGGACTACAAGCACCTGCCACAATGCCCAGCCAGTTTTTCCACCTTTGCTAGAGATGGGGGTCACTTTTGCTTAGACTGTTCTTGAACTCCTGAGCTCAAGCAATCCACCCTCCTCAGCCTCCCAGAGTGCTGGGATGATAGGTGTGAGCCACCACTCTTTGCCAGTTTTCCCCTTTCTTAAAATGTATATACATTTTGGGGGGTACCTTCTACCTGTTTGTTAGGAAGATGGAAATGTGAAGTGTTTTATATACAGATGCCATTAAACATTTACATTTACAATGAATTCCTCATGCTTTAACTCCATGTTTACCAAAATTCATCAGATTACAGCTTTGACTATAAGAAGAAAAACACACTGGCCACATATAGAAAATAATGCAGGTCCATGACAATAGTGTACTTAGAACTGGAAACCAAATCATTGTCTTTCTTGTTTAATGTGTGTCTGACTTAGAAAAACGGTTTTTTTCTTGTGTACCAACGGATGAAATTTCTGAGCTTGAAAAACTGAGGACCAGATTATGAGCTATGAAAGCCAAAATTCTCTCTCTCACACACACACACTGACACACAAATGTGATATAGTGAATACTCTCGGAAAATGACTTTGACTTTGAGATCTGACTCTACCAAATCTCAAATAATGACTAATAATTACCTACCAAATTGAAGACATCCTGATTATTTAATTATTTTTAATGGTAACTTGTACTGCTTATTGTTTATTACAAAAGTAATACATGTAAATGTTTTTTAAGTATGGATAAATAAAATTTCTAAATTAAAAATTGTCTACAGTAATAATTAGTTATAACTGGCACCTGGCCTAAGAACTCTTCCAAGTGCTTAACTGTATAAACTCATTTGTTTTTTGAAACAACCCAGTAAGGTTGGAAATGCTATTATCCCTACCTGGTAGATGAAAAAACTAAGGCCAAAAGGTTAAGTACTTGCTAAAGCTCCCACAGATGGTAAATGGCAGAGTGTGTACTTACCCCCCCAGTATCCCTCTGCACCCAGTCTTTTTCTATAATTAGATACATTATTTTCCTTGTAAAAATGAACTTATACTATGCATGCTTTTTCATATGAGTCTATCTTCACCCAATAAATCATGAAGCTCTTTAAAAAGGAAAATCTAGCCATGTGGTATACTCACTGGCTTACTAAAGAATCACTGCTTCTATGTCCTTTACATGTGGCATGGAACTAAAGAAAAACATTTCTGGGAGGACTTTTTCTTTTTCTTAGAGATAGATCTCACCAAGTCGTGCAGGTGAACTCCTGGGCTCAGGGATTTTCCCACCTCAGTCTCCTGAATTGCTGAGACAGAGGCTGGAGCCATTGTGCCCAGATGAGAAAACAGTTTCTTAAAACAATTTTGTAGTGATAACCCCTACTTCAAATTCAGTAGCACAGAGTTCTTCATCATATTTCTCTAACTTTAATTTTTTTCTCCCTCACCAAAGTGAGAAACTTAGTACTATAAAACATCCATATATTACCCATCTACTCTAGCCTACTATCCTACTATACACATAAAATAGTTTCAAAATCAACACACCAACACTACTATTAATGACACAGCTACCCTATACAGTTCAAGACTTCTTTTGTGTGTGTGTGTGTGTGTGTGTGTATGTCATGCACTTGACAATACAAATTTAAATAAGTTTGGTAGTGTTGTATGTTGATTTTGAGCTAATTGAAAAATTTGAAGTTTTAATAACATTGCAGAAGTGATTTGTGATATAAATTGGGAGAGAAATAAGAAATGGATTTTTTTGTAATCTTGTAAATATTATGAATATCTAGAAGAGAATAGAATACTCTAGGTCTTCAGAGCCAGAGAAGATTAATAAGATCATCTTTTTATTTTTGTCTTTTGGGGCAAATGGGTGGGAATGGCATTGGATATAATAATCAGAATATTGTTTCTGATAAAAGAGAAAATGTTTCCAGAATATCGTGTGAGTTATTGCTTATTTATGGAAACCCTCCCTTTTTATAATCATAAGGAGATTTTGTTGGTGGTGTTAATTAAAATGTGAAAGAGCTGGTATATTATTCCTGTTCTTTTCTAATTTGAGGAAAAGAAACTCCTTGGTAAACACCAATGGCTTTGGCTGGTAAAATTGCCCAATCGCCCACAACAGTTCAAGACTTCTTTGTAATTTTCCCCCTTAAAATGTATACACTAAGTAGTCAAAGTATTTTGTTCAAATGTTACTTGAATTAATTCTTTTTTTTTTTTTTTTGCTGAGACAGAGCCTCAAGCTGTCGCCCTGGGTAGAGGTCCCTGGCGTCACAGCTCACAGGAACATCCTACTTCTGGGCTTGAGTGATTTCTCTTGCCGCGGCCTCCCAAATAGCTGGGATTACAGGCACCTGCCGCAAAACCTGGCTAGTTTTTTTTTTGGTTGTAGTTGTCATTGTTTATCAGGCCCAGGCTGGATTCGAACCTGCCGGCTCTGGTGTATATGGCTGGTGCCTTAGCTGCTTGAGCTACAGGCACCAAGTCTTGAATTAATTCTTTTGTGAATGTGTCGTTATGCTTTAACACACCATTGGGTTCTTTGGTTTCTGTTTACATTCCAATTTGCTTTCTTCATCATTTTTATTGCATTTTATTATTTTAATATTTTTAAGTGGTTCAAAAGAAAATCTTATTGAAGACTGTATACTTGGGAATGTCTAACTCACATCTGCCTCATTCCCACACATCTCCTATTGATTTCTGCTTCACGAGCGAGTTTTCTTCTTGGGGGAGGGTAAAGAAAAAAAATGTCTGTGCACGCACACACGTGAACATGCATGTGTGACTGATGAGACGTGTGGAAACTTGGGTTACATTTGTAAGTGAACATATTACATTTAAGAGTAAAACAGAAAATTCTTGACACTAAGATGATTAATAAAAAAGCATGTGTCAAAACAAATATGTAGATATTGCAATGATATTTACATGATTGAAGGTGTAAATAAAAATATTACATTCTCTCCCTAAAATGTTGTATATTTGTTTTGTGTTATGCTGATGTCTGCTTAATTACTCTTCATAACTATTAATTACATTTAATGCTAATAGCTCCTAAAATAATTATGGAAATGGAACTACAAACATTTAGACTAGGAATTATTCTAGAAACTTGTCCACAGCAAAAAGTTATTTTTTAAAAAAGTGGTAGTCAATTATTTTATTATCTTATTTTATTATCTATAGGCCTTTCTTAAAAATCTGCACTGTAATTCATTTAGGGAACTAATGCATTTTTAAATTATTTAAATTCTTTTATTAAGCTTCCTTAAATTACATCTCTAGTAACCGGGATGTCAATTTTGGGAATGAGTTTATTTTTGGATTCATTCCTCTCTTCCTTTTCTTTTTCTTTCTTTCTTTTCTTTTTTTTTGAAACAGAATCTCACTTTGTCACCCTGGGAAGAGTGCTGTGGCCTCATAGCTCACAGCAACCTCAAACTCTTGGGCTCAAGTGATTCTCTTTCCTCAGTCTCCCAAGTAGCTGGGACTACAGGTGTCCGCCACAACGCCCAGTTATTTTTAGAGATGGAGTCTCACTCTTGCTCAGGCTGGTCTTGAACCTGTGCACTCAGGCATCCACCCTCCTTGGCCTTTCAGAATGCTAGGATTACAGGTGAGCCACCGCACCTGGCCCTCAGTTCTCTTGTCTAGACTTTCTAGTACTATGAAAACACTATTGTGTCTAGGTTTGTGTTGCTTAAATTGTAGGAACTGATTAAGTCAAAAACTAATATTAAGACTAAAGTTTCTGGAAGGAATACTAATGCCATCGGCTCTGATTGAGTTCATGCTCTGATCCCCAGACTCCAGCAACTTAGCAAAGGCATCACTGTAGCAGGCCGTCATGGTCAAGCAGGAGCCCCTGAAGTGCAGTTTGAAGCTCACCTTCTGGTGAGTAGGGGGCTGTTGTACAGCAGGCACCAGTGGACCCAGAGATCTGGTGTATCTTCCCACTCTTCTGTTGTGTATACAGTACCCAAGCCAAAGCATTAATTTAACTCCAACTTCATCTGCTATTTACAAAGAAAAAAAAAGACTAAAGTTAATGTTACTTATAAACAAATAATCCTATAATCCTAGCACTTTGGGAGACTGAAGTGAGAGCATTGCTTGAGGCCAGATGTTTGAGCCCAGCCTGAGGAAGCGTTTCTACCAAAACAGAAAAATTGGTTGGCCATGGTAGCACACACCTGTAGTCTAGCTACATGGGAAGCTGAGGCAGGAGGATTGCTTGAGCCCAGGAGTTTGAGGTTGTAGTCAGCTACAATGACCATTACTGCATTTCAGCCTGGATGTTACAGCAAGAGCTTATCTAAAATATATATAGATATACACGTATATATGTGTATATATAAAATGTATATATAAATTCTGGGCTGGGAATGGTGGCTCACGCCTGTAATCCTAGCACTCTGGGAGGCCAGGAGGGCTGGATTGCCTTAGCTCATTGGTTCAAGACCAGCCTGAGCAAGAGCAAGACCCCTGTCTCTAAAAATAGCCAGGCATTGTGGCGGGCACTTGTAGTCCCAGCTACATGGGAGGCTGAGGAAAAAGAATCACTTGAGCCCAAGAGTTTGAGGTTGCTGTGAGCTATGACATTACAGCACTCTACTGAGGGGGGACAAAGTGAGACTCTGCCTCAGAAAAAAAAAAAGAAAGAAAGAAAAGAGTATAATACCATAACTGTGCCGAGTATCTTCTTCTTTATAACCTAATGTTTAGTTGCCTAGCGGTGCCATAACTAAGTGTTATTAAGTCATGCGCTTTGGACAACGAAATTTATCAGCTCAGTTCCGGAAGACATAGGTCCAAGATCAAAGTGTTTTCGGGGACGGTTCCTTCTCTGGACAGTGAAAGAGAATCTTTTGCATATATCTTTTGTAGCTACTGGTAGTTTATTGGTAATCTTAATGTTTCTTGGCTTAAGTAGAAGCATCACCCCAATCTCTGCCTTAGGGGGTGAGGAACCTGTGGCCTTAAGGGCCTTCTAGGTCCTTAAGTACAGCTTTTTGACTAAATCCAAATTTTATGTAACAAATCCTTTTATTAAAATGGATGCAGCAAACCAAAAATTAAACTTTTCTTGCTTTCTTTGGTGCTTAAAAAAGAACAATCTTGAAGTTAGAAAGCTGCAGGTTCTCCATTCCTAGATGAATTTTTTGGGGGGAACACAATTCAACTCATAACAACTGATAAATAAAGAAAAACTGACATATTTTCTACTACAATTTAGGGGTAGTTTTGCAATATTTGAATGTGGTTTGTTCATTGCTATCATTCTAGGATACGAGAAAAAATAAGATCGATATTGTTTAAACATTTTCAGAACTCTGTTGCAGTTTTCTATCAAAAAATTTATTATTAATAAATTTATTGATGATTTGTATAGGGTACTTTACATATTCAATTTCCAATGTTGTTCAAATATAAACATAGATTTTATTACCAATATTGTAGTTGAAGCTATTGAAATTCAATCAAACAAAAAACAACTTAATGAAAGTTTTTCTCACTACAAAGACAATTAGGAAGATACAAAAAGTAAGCAAAAATCACAAGTAGTATATATTTAAGAACTCAGTTTTGACAGAGACTAGAAATATTACAAGAGCTCAAAAAAGGGGGAATATAAACAAGGCTTATTAATATACAAATGCTTAAAAAATCAACAAGGAAATGAGAAACATTCTACTAAATAGAGGCCATCAAATGGCAACAGGTCAAGTTAAGCCATGACCTTACTGTGGGGTACTCTGGTGTTATTATAGCAAGAGCAACGAGTCAATAGGAGAGAGAGAGAAGGAACTAAACAAGGTATTATGAATGAATGGCTGATAACTTTATGATCTGAATCTAGAAAATGAGGAACAGGATATTAGAATGAAAGGAGACTTCTACTTTTGATTTTATACATTTTTGTGCTGTTTGCATTTTTATTTATTTTTTTTAGAGACGAAGTCTCACTTAATCACCCTTGGTAGAGTGCTGTGGTGTCACAGCTCACAGCAATCTCCAACTCCTGGGCTTAGGGGATTCTCTTGCCTCAGCCTCCCAAGTAGCTGGGATTACAGGCATCCGCCAGAACGCCCGGCTATTTTTGTGTTGTAGTTCGGCTGGGGCGGAGTTCGAACCTGTCACCCTCGCTGTATGGGGCCGGGGTCCTACCCACAGAGCCACAGGCGCCGCCCTGTTTGCATTTTTATAATATGTATGCTTTACTTTTTGTCATTTTCCTCCACTGCAGGGGAACTCATTTATTTGCACAGAGTTGAGTTAACCGTGCTCCTCTGTTCACGACACATTGTTATCATTAGGCCACAGCCTGTTCGTTATTTGGTTTCCATATTTATTCATTTTTCACCCCCATTTTCCTATTCCATTCCCTTGGCCTCCTCCCAAACCATCATTAGAGGGTACTTCACATTCTTCTTTTCATTTATATGTCACCTTACAAAACATGTATTGTGTGCAGAATTTAAACTTGTGTCAAGTGTATTGTCATATCTCATTTTGTATTTATAGTTTTTAATAGGTACCATGCTTTTGAGAGCAACCATGTTTGAGTGCATCCATGATGCATTTAATTTGCTCCTTCTGTGTGCTGCATACAAGTTCCTGATGTACACCACCTGTTCTACTCCCCTGGAGGACGCTCAGGTTGTTTTCACAAGTAACACTACGATGAACATCCTTGTACACAGCCTTTTGTTGATCTACATAAGAATTTGTTTACAATAAACACCCAAATAGAAATGCGAGGTCATAGTTCTGTGTAGATGAACTTTCCCAAGCTGTGCCAGCTGCTGTTCCAGATAGCGATCTGCATGCCCACTGTCAGTGCACAAGGGCACACCTCCCATGTCTCAGCCTACTTGGCATTGTCCAGCATTATAATGTTGACTAGTTTAGTAAGTATAAAAGAACACCGTTTTCTTGTAAACTTGAATTTCTTTGGAAATGTTTATGAAATTTAGTGAGAAAATATCTTTTCCATCCAAATCTATTCCATTTCACCCTGCTAAGACTATTTTTTTTTCTTTTTTGGTAGAACCCACCTGAACAAATGCCTACATATGATCAAAGCAGAGAGCGGGAGGTATGTGCTGGGTTGAGGGAAGGGAATCTGAGGCCATAGACACCTCGGCAAGTCTGTGAGGCCCCTAGGAGGATCTCCCCACAGGGGGCATGTTAGGAAGACCCAGAGCCACAGTTTAGAAGCCGGTCCTGCCCGGGACCACTAATGAGCCATGCATGCCCACACCTGGCCCTTCCTCACGGGCCTCTGCTTCTTTAGAAATCTGCTTCTGGGAACACTTGGATTTGTGCCCACTCCAGGCTCCCTCCAGCCAGAGGTGCGGGTGCCTTACATAGGACTGTAGATGTCCAAGCCCCTCCTCCTAACCCTGTAAGGAGTAGGGGTGGGCAGAAAGCAGTGGCCAATAGTCCTGAGTCATTCTGTGGCAAGACTTGAATGGTCAGGAACACAAATTTTGCTCTGTAAGCTCTTTACTTTCTGTGGTTTGCAATTTTTGCTCAGGTTTTACCTTTTTTTCCTAATAAAAATCTAATTTTCAGCATGCCTATGGCTTCCTGGACTACTGTGGTCACCCCTATAGCCTACTCTGATCAGCATCCGTTGACACCAACAGACATGGTCCTTTGTTCCAAGATGGGTCTCTACCTTTAGGGCAGCCCAGCAAGAGAAGTGAGTTTAGTTTCAATTTGCAGGTGAGGACCCTGCACCTTAGAGACTAAGGTACTTGCCTATGGCCACAAAGCAATAAGGGACACAGTCTCCAAACCAGGGACTGCCTATTGCCTCGAACTCCTCCTTAAGGCCGGAGAAGCTACCTCTATGAATCACAAGTATGAGCAAGACACTCCCTGGCTTACAAATCTGCAAGGGCTTCCCATAGCCTATTTGGCCCCACCCAAACTTTGTCCAGCAGCCAAGATCCTTCAAGGACAGACGGCCATCTGCCTTTCTGATCTCTTCTCTTTGCCACACCCTGGAGGCCAGTGCTTCCTAAACTGTATCAGCACATAAATCCCCTGGGTATCTTGGTAAATGCAGCTCCTGATTCAATTAATCCCAGGTGGAGCCTGACAGTCTGCGTTTCTAACAATCTCTCAGGTGGTGCTGTTGAGACCTCTTTTAGCACTATCTGTTTATAGCTTACTCAACCTTGTGTATTTTCTCTAAAACCTCAAAGTAATCATATTTTAAAACAATAGGAAAAGCACACAGATTATTAGTGCTGAGAACAACCTTGGTCATCTACAACAATATTCTCATTTTACACTCAAAGAAACTGAGATCTAGAGAAAATAAATGACTCACCTGTCACTGAACAGATTGTAGTAAGGGCAGAACCAGACCTGATAAGCAGCAAACTGCAAAGTGAAAGAGGCAGTGCTTTGAAGCCAGACACAAAAGGGGAAATAATGTGTAATTACAATAGTTGAGTGTAGATAAAGCTGCAACTACCCTTTGAAAGATCCAAAGAGAAGAACTGGAAATGTCCTGAAGCAGCTGGAACAAAGCCATCATCACGAGGAACATGCATGCTGTGTTGTGTGAATGACAGAAAGCAGCAACCAGGTAAAGCTGTAACCAGGACAATGGGACTGGAACTTAGGAAGTCTAGAGTCTGGCTGGGACCAGATAGATAATTTGCAGGAGCCAATACAAGAAGACGATGCATGACCACCTGTTGGAGCACTTACGAATTACAACTTGGTGACAGCAGAGGATTAAATAAGTGCAAGGTCTGTAAAGCCTGCCTTGGGTCTACCAAAGTTTAGAAAACGTAGGTGGAATTAGGATCCACTAAAATTTGGCAGCAAAAGAGCAATATAATAAAAGCAATGTAAAAAACAGACAATCTCTGTGGGAACAAATTTTGTATACTTATCAAAATTTAAAACTTATTCATTCTTTAACTTAACAATTCCACTTCTAGGGATTTGTCCTGATACATGAACAAAATGGGATCAAAGTATTCATTGTGGCATTGTTCCTCCTAGCAAAAGAGCAGAAGAAATAGCCTAAATGTCCTCTACAGAGAAATTAGTTCGGGTAATTGTGATACCTCCATGCAAAGGACTTTCTCACCATCCTCGTGGACCTTGTAATTACAGCCGGATTCTTTGCTTGTATGCCTTGATGCTAATTCTTAGGAAAGTTTGCTTTGGGGCTCTACTTGTGATTGTGAGATAGAAAAAATGTTTTAATTCTTAACCCATAAAGGGCAGATTAAAAAGTGTACAGTAAGCCATTAAAAAGAAAGAGGTCATGTGTACTTAGAAAAAATAATTTCCAGGATGATTTTTTTCTGGAAAAAAAAAAGAAAAAGTAAGGCTTTGAGCACAATGGGGTGTAAGTTTGTGCTTGAAAACAAATTGCAATAAAGGCTGGGCGTGATGGCTCACAACTGTAATCCTAGCACATTGGGAGGCTGAGGCAGGTGGATTGCTTAAACTGAGGAGTTCAAGACTAGCCTGAGCAAAAGCCAGACCCTGTCTCTAAAAATAACCAGGTGCTGTGGCCAGAAACTGTAGTTCCAGCTACCCAAGAGGCTGAGACAAGAGGATTGATTGAGCCCAAGAGTTTGAGGTTGCTGTGAACTATGACACCACAGCACTCTATGGAGGGCAACAAAGAAAAAATAATAAAATAAAAGAAAACAACCAAAAATCCCAAATTGCAATGTTTGTATTTGCTTCAAAATATCTGAAGAGGGAAACACAAGAAACTGATAATGCTGGCTGCCTGCAGGAAAGGAAACCCAGGAACTGGGGTGGAATGAAATGAAGACATCCTATTCAAAGCATACATTCCTTTTATTTTTTCTTTTTTCCAAAACAGGGTTTCATTCTGTTGCCCTGGCTAAAGTGTAGTGGCTTCATTATAGCTCCCCGTAACCTCAAACTCCTGGTGTCAAGTGATCCTTCTGCCTCAGCTTCCCAAGTAGCTGGGACTACGGGTAAGCTCTACCTTGCCCAGAGATGGGGTCTTGCTCTTGCTGAGGATGGTCTCAAACTCCTAATCTCAAGTGATCCTCCTGCCTCAGTCTCCTAGAATGCGAGCCCCACAGGCATGAGCCATCAATACATACTATCTTGGTGAGGGGCATATTTGTTGCAGTTTTTTCTTTGGCTGGTGCTGGGTTTGAATCCGCCACCTCCCGTATATGCGGCCAGCACCTTGAGCCACAGGTGCTGCCCAGTGAGGGGCACATTTGTAACTTTAACTCATACTGTACAAAAGCAACTCAAATAACCAAAGCATTTGTACCCCCACAGTATTCTTAAATTTAAAAAGAAAATGAAAAGGCATAGTCTTTTATAGTTTTTGAATTTTGTGTCATATGCATCAGACACTTACGGAAAAAAAATATATTTTAAAAGACCAAATGACTTGGGAAGAAGAAGAGAGAGAGACTAGGGGAAAGGAGGTAGCCACTTCTGCCACAGGTGGTGGGTGGCAAAGCGGCACAACTCAAGACTATTTGAATAAATGCCCTACTCAGAGATGGTATCAGGATAAAGAATTTACACCCATGTTTCCTTCACCTGAGGGATTCTATATAGATTTGAAATCAGTTCAGTTTGGAACCTACAATACAGGAATGATTGAAGTTTCAAAGATGAAAGAAGGAAAAAAGAAAGGGAGGGAGAAAGGGAGTAGAGAAAAGGAGAAAAAAAAAACAAGTGGGAGCAGCATGCGGGCTGGCACAGGAAATCTGAGGTTTCCCAGGTAGCTTAGGGTCGTTTGAAATAAGAAAGAGAGAATGGTATGAAGAGGGAAAGCCAGAGTCTATGCCACTTTAAAAGGGGGGAAATCAGATTGGTCGACTAATTGGACATGCTTGAGGACTAGGAATGAGCAAACTGTAAGCAGGATGATTCTGCAGTGACAGCTTTCCAGGAAAAATTGCTGCATTCTCAACATCTGCATGCATCTGAGAATTACACCTGGATTCTTCATTTCCATGCCTTGATTTTAATCCTTAGGAAAGTAGGCCTTAGGGTACTACTTGTGATTCGAAAATGGAATAAGTAATGATTTAATTCCCAGCCAGTAAAGGGCAATCCAAATGACTGGCTTCACCATTTCCCTAGGGCTAGTTTGTAACCTGGGACAGAAATAAGCTGTGTGTATTAAATCAATACAATCGCTCACAAGTTTTTAAAAAAAAAGGCATTGCTTTAGTGACTATGTATTATGTGAACTATTTCTGTTTCTTAATGGTTTACTTTCTGGAGATGATAAAAACCTGGTTTCATTTCCATGGTGAGCCAACCCCCGCCAGGGATGGAAGCCTTGAGTGAAAGCTCCAAGGAGCTATGATATAACTTACAAGCCCCAGTCTGCCTCACTGGGGTGTCACAATGGCCAGGGTTGCCTAAGGAAGAAAATTGGGTGGGCTTGGCACCTGTAGCTCAGCGGCTAGGGTGCTAGCCACATACAGCAGAGCTCGCAGGTTAGAACCAAGCCTGGGCTTGCTAAACAACGAGGACAACTACAACCACAAAAAAACCCCAAAAAAATAGCCGGGCGTTGTGGTGGGTACCTGCAGTCCCAGCTACTTGGGAGGCTGGGGCAAGAAAGGAAATTGGGTGACATCTCATAACACTCGTATGCTTTTTTCCTCTCTGCCAACTTCATTAGGGGCCACTCATCTGAGCATGGGTGCAGAGCAGAGAAAGTGTTAGTGTGTGCCACCCAGAAGCATTGTTGGCCTTGCTGTGATCTTTTCATGCTTGACCAGACTGATAATGAAATCACTGACTCCTACTGCATTTCTGATGTGAAACAGGATCTCTGCACAGCGAATCTATGAAACACAATACATGAGTTTGTCATATTGTGTTTATCAGAATTAGCAGGTGGTGGTGGGGAGCTCTGCCTGCCTCCATAGCCCCCACGACACACCACTGCCTTGCTTTTCCACGGCTGACTTTCCAACTTCTGCCACTCCCTAAACCCTAACATGGACCTTTCCAAGGCTCGGTCCTTAGCACTCTCCCGTCTGTGTGACTTCTTCCACTCCTACATTTGTATATTTAACCTCTTAGTTGATGTCCAGATCTCCTTCTGGAGCCTTGATTTCCCCAAGTCTACATCCCACTGCCTAGCAGGCACCTCCCTGTACTTACCTCAAAGTCAAAATTTCGAAAGGTGAAAACTTTACTCCATCCCTCCTGCCTTTTCAGTCTTTTCTCCTCCAGACTTTCCTAACATTCCACCGTGAATCTCCCCATCACACAAGCTCATTGGTTAGATTTCGTTTTCTTCCTCCTTCTTGTCACGAATCTCATGAAGGCATAAAAGCCTTCACCCTGGTTCAGGGACATCTTCTCTCTCCACGCCCATTCTAACCACCTGCTGAGTAGATCTCCCTAATCTTCAGTTTCTCTTCCCATCTTTGGCACACTGCTGCCTCAGTATCCCTTCAAACACTTTGTAACTTCTTTGCTGTAGAATCAACTTTATGGCAACAAGCTAGAAATGTATCCTAAAAACTTTTCTTATGGTTTTATCACTGATTTCTCTAAACTTTTCCTAACCTTTAATGTTTTCTGCCTAGATCTCATGCTGAGGTAATGAGTTTCCCTAAAATTACTATGTTTGGGATAAAACAGCTTCTCAATTTGCGCTGTTCAGATTTGAGTAATACGAATATGACTCTAACTACTTTAAACGCTAATTATTGTTTAAGGACACATTATTGACTCATATAAATACACAATCCAGAATTTGTTCTAGCCAGGCACCGTTGCTTCAAGGTCATATTAGAGATGTGTTTGCTTCTCCCTTCCGGACAAGCAGGATGGCCGTCAGCAATCCAAGCAATATATTCAATCAGTTTGCTTACGGCGGCAGAAAGTACTCTTTACCTGCAGCTCTGGCAAGCTAGTTTTGGTAAAAACTCTGATTGTGCCTGTCTTGGTCGCATGCCCATCTCTAAATTTAGTACAGTGGGAAATATTTGACCAGACCTATTTCACATACCTGCCACTGTGACGGAGAAATAGTGATGAAGAGATGAAGTTAGCCTCACCCAAATCTCAAGGTATTGATTCTATACAGAAGGTTTCTTATACCAGAGAGTTGAAGGCAACTGCTGGACACCAGCCCCCCAACCCCACTCCCCACCACACACATACTCCTTGAATGCTTTTAGCTATTTTCAACGAAGTGCCCAATTCAAAAGTGCTTAAACCAGGGGTCCCCAACCTTTTTGGTACCAGGGAATAGTTTCATGGAGGGCAATTCACCCCCAGACCAGGACAGGGAGGGGTCGGTGGACAAGAGGCAGAGTTCAGGATGCTGTGTGACTGGTTTCTAACCAGTAAGAGGCCTCTGGGGTTGGGGACCACAGGCTTAAACAATAAATATACATGTATCTTCAATTAGTTTATCTAACCAAAAGTCTAGGTGAAGAAAATCTCAGAATGGTGTAGTGTCTCTTTCTATTTTTTTCTGCTAGGTCCCTTTCAGTCACAAAATAGTTTGGGCAGTTCCAAGCATTATATCCTCATATAAGGAGAAAAGAAGGGGCAAAAAAGATCCTCTGTACCATTTTTCCCAGAAATCTGTAGTCGACTATACCTCTCTCTCCCAGATCCATCTCAGATCCATCTTTAAAATGGGATTACTGGCTTAGGGTACCACATTTGTCCCTGGGGCTAGAATCAAACGGACTTTTAGCAAGAAAAAAAAAAAAAAAACATTTGAGCAGGCCACTGATAATGTCTGCCATAGACCATATATTTTATTTGATTCCTTCCATCTGTTTTAAACTTTTTTTTAGTGTTTCTTTGTATTTTGAAGTTCTTTTAGACTTTTTATTTTGAATCATAACATTTCAGAAATCTAAAGGATCTAAGATTATTTAGTTCAGGACTTTTCAAAGTATTTTTATGTCAAACTTGTAACCTAACAGAAAAATGCAAGTAAATGGGGAGTTTAAACATGATTTGGTAGAATTGAGGGGGCAGGAAAAGAGAGGCCTCAAAAGCCAACAACCCTGAGGTGCCCTTGGTAAGCTAGATGTCCTCAGAATGAAATTTTAAAACTCCTCTATTCTCTCATTTGAAAGAACAAACTAAAGTAGGAGGAAGCAAATGATTTGACTTTGTTCTGCACAGGTTACTTAGGATTGTAGTTTAGATGTTCTGATTCCCCAATCCTTTCATATCTTCTGTCTTTATAATTCTGTAATGTGTTTGTCTTCAGATTTTGCTCTTTAGCCTTACACTAAAAAGTCAATAAAAATAAATCTTAATGTGGAAGTCCTTACCTTTTTTTCAGCTGCTATTTATGATCTTTCTCTAACTCTATTCTACTATTCCTAATATATAATGTACTAAACTTCATGCAGTATTTCAGGTGCTGGTACACAGTGATTTATTCTGTTGTAGGCAGAACATGGCAGTGGCTAAATGCCCAGACTTCAAACATATTACCATGTATTCCACTCTTGTCTCTAAGTTTTCTCATTTGTTAATTTCTGGTAATAATAATATCTACCTCACTGGGTTAAAGTCCATGTGTAATGTACTTAAATAGTCTGGCAGGTAGCAATAGTAACTGCTATGCATTAATCATTATTTTCTCATATATTTTTTCCCTAAATCCTCCTTAGGCAAAGATCTTGAAATTGTTGAGAATTGCCCTCCCAGAGGAAAACAGCCAGTGGTGCCTACACCTACAGCCTTCTATCTGATATTTATCATCATTTCCATAAATTTGTTTCCTTCACTCTACTGTCTCCCTGTCATATATTTCTGTTGTATCACTGGCAATTTCACTTTCCATGGAACCTAAGGGTGAAGAATTATAGTTGAAAAGGGGTCCCCAGATCAAGTTACTCATAAATGAAGGGCCAGTTTAGAGAATTTGGGTCACTTGTGTTTCAAAGTTGCAGATCATCTAGTTCCAATTTCCAAATTATAATTTTGAGTGAGTTTGGGTCAAATTTATGTTCCTTCATACCTACTCCCAATCCCTAACAAATCTCTATCATCTATTTGTTTGATTTGGTAAAATGATAACAGAAAAATAAGGAAGGGATTCTTTATCTAAGGGTGTGAAGATGGGTTAAGAGATTGTGTAACTGGACAGACACGGTAAAATCATTTGCCTCCTTTACCAAGGACAGTTTCAGAGGAGTCTCTTCATTAAGTTGAACAGAAGTTAATATGATGAGAATTTTTGTAATTTTTAATGTTATTCCAATATTATGTCATAATTATTTAATAATCCTATTCATTTTTCTAAATTTAAACTTACTTATTAACAGAAGCATTAGCACTCATACAGAAATGTCTTCTAGTACTGAATGAAAAACCCTGTGAAATGTAAGCATTGGTGGTTCAGTGGTAGAATTCTCGCCTGCCACGCGGGAGGCCCGGGTTCGATTCCCGGCCAATGCAATCTCAGCTTTTTATTTTCTCGTCCTTAAATGAGTGTCTCAGGCGCCGCAAAGTTCAATAACATCTCAACGTTGGCCCCATACAAATGAAAAAACATTAATCAAGTCTAATTTCCATTTCACTTCTTTCAGCAATCAGAAACGCTGTTTCCCTCTGCTTCACTGGTTTATTCAGGACTTCCTTTAGATTTTCTTGGACGCCGTAGATGCGAGCAAAAGCTAAGTACAGGACATTGAAGGAGGCGTTCAGTGGCAAGGATGGGTAAAAACAAGAACATGGCTGCTTGGAGATGCCGGGGATTGAACCCGGGACCTCACACATGCGAAGCGCGCGCTCTACCACTGAGCTACATCCCCCAGCCGGGGGACATTTCCTGGTATAGATACTTATTCAGTCTATTTGGCTCTAGTCAAATTTTTGTAGTAAATATTTTAAGAGTTTCTTCTGATAGGCGCTTCTGAAATATGTTCCTTCCCTTCTCGCTCCTTAAGGTACTTCTGTAGCATGGGGAGCGGGCGCTATGAGCCGGCAGCCCAGCGATCAGCCAGCGAACACTCCCGAGCTCTCTCCTGCCGGGAGTCTGGAGCCCGGGACCGGGTAAGTCGGGAGGGAGGGGCGGTAATGCGCCCGGCGGGGCTAGGTGGGCGGGACTCCGAGGAGACTAGCGCCGCCCAAGCCGGAGTCTTACCGCGCAGGCGCCAGAGATCCTGTTCCGCCGGTGTCTGGCCTCTGGCTTGGCTGCGGGATCGCACTTCCACCGGGCCCCGGGACCCTGACCTCCAGGCGGGCCCAGCACACGTGCAGCTCTGCAAGCGTGGTCTCTGGTGCCCTAGGAGCCTCATTCCTGGAGCACAGCCTTGGAGACCTGTTCGCACAGGAAAACTTTTATGGATTTAGCTGAACACCTTTAATCCCTACTCCAAAAAACCCCACATCTCAGGAAAATGAGTTTTCACGCCACATCCCATAACTGGGTTATGTAGGGGTTATAGCCAGATCACCCCTTGCAAATAAAAATGATCTCGCAACTTGCTTTTCGTTTTCATGGGGCTCAAACTGAAAAGAAAGAAAATGACACCCCCACTTTTCTATGTAGCTTAATCATACATAAACGAAGAAATCAGAGCGGGAGACTTGCTCAACATAGATTTTTCTCTCCGTTTGATATTTACACCTTGGGCCAGTCTTACTAGTTAATGAGTGATGACAGTAATGTAAGTCACTTAACACCTCCTTTAATGTCCTGTGAACCTTCTCTCACTACTAATCGCACCCCCAGCTCCAAATTAAAAGACCTACCCTGAGTCCCGTTCTCTCGAAAACTGCCTGTCTCCAGTTGGTTGAGAACTGGGTAAATGGATGAGCTTACTGGCAGGGTAGTCAGAAGAGGTGTGTTTGACCCTTCCCGGTGCAGGTTAAATTTATCTCATCCCAGGCAGGGGATGGAAGCCTCAGACATCCTAACAGGAGCAGGACAGAAGTCTGTGGTCAGGGGAGCTGATCCAGCAGGCAGCACCGTGAGGGCCTAAAATTCCCACTCCCTTCAGCTGCACAGAGCACCTCTGATAAATGACCATTTGCTTGGCAGGCCAAAATCTAGATCAGAAAGCAGAAATTTCAGCATCACTCTGGTACACCACAAGCTTCATAATCAACTTCTGGATTAAAAATAAATTATTGTGATTGCTTCTAGTGATTTTAAACAAACAATGCCTCATAATCAAATTTTGGTTTTAACTTACAGGCTAAGCTTATTCAATTATAATGCAGAGTGTCCAAAAGAAAAAACACTAAAAAACAACAACCAAAAACATCCCATCAGTGGACATTCATCAAAGAGGTCGGCTCCAATCCTCCAACAGAAGGTGCATGTTCACTTTCACCTGGAACATGTTCACTTTCAATGAATTCTAAATTGGGACACTGGGACAGAGCCTTTCTCCAGCCCAAGGGTTTTACCAGTGCAAATTACAACTATACCTCATTTTGTCTCCTCCTTCTGCGTGCCCTGGCCTATTTCTCCATCGCCTGAAGCCTTCCCTTGGGGGGGACTTCTGTCTCAGGTACTTATGAAATTTCAGAGCTAAACACAGAGAAGTCTCCTCTTAAATGCTCACTCCTCTTCCAAGAGTCCAAGGTGTATGTGGGTGTATTTGATAAAGAAAATGAAGCTGCTCTTTAAAATCAACAGGATGTAAAGTTGACTTAGAGCTCCAAAGCCTACAGATGATGTGAAATTGTTCTACTGGACTGGTTTAACCAAAAAGAAAGCTCTTAACATTTTCAGACACAGTGGTTGACAAGAGAGGTGAAACAGAAGGTTCACTTTTGGGGTGAGGGCCTTTTCAGGACAACTTCTTGAATTCATCTCTTCTCAAAGATGTGGAGACTGACCAAATATCACAGATCATAGAATATTTTAAAATCCAGTTCTTTCATCTATGTTCCCCACATTTCTCTTGGTTGGAGAAAAATTTCCCCTATTCTCAGTCTCTCTCTGTCACAAACATCACACATCCATCCATACACACACACCATTCACAAGGATTGACTTTAGGCCCCCTTTTTGAAGGAGGTGACGTGTCTATCTCTGGCACCATTTTTACATTTCTTGCTTCTGCTTTTGACACTCTTTGTCTATGGGGCATTGAGCATGCTTCCCTCAGAGCTGACTATGAACTACAATGTTTCTTCTCAGTTTATACTGTGCTTTGTACTTCTGCCTGCACATTAGCATCATTGGGGAAGGCTTTGAAAAATGCTGATGCTTACTTGAGTCCAGACTCAGAACAATTATATCAAGATCTCTAGGGGTAGATCCAGGCATCACCATGTTTCTAAAAAAATTTTTTTTAAATGACAAAGATTTGATATATTCAAAGTATACAATGTGATCATTTGATGTAGTTATACATTGTATAATGCTTACCACAATCAAATTAATTAACATATTCATCACCCCCTACATTATACATTGGATCTGCAAAAATTATTCATCTTACAACTGGAATTTGTACCCCTTAACGAATACTTCCTCCACAAACATATCTTTTTCTTTTTTTCACAGTCATAGCTTTTTAAGCTTTCAGGTGATTCCAATGTGCAGCTAAGTCTGAGAGCCACTGTTTGAGAGCTACTTGCATGTTCATAAGTAGCTATGACTGCACTGTGGAAGTACCTGGCAAGTTTTTTAAAAAATACTGATGCTAGCCTGTATTGTGGCTCAGGCTTGCAATTCCAGCACTTTGAGAGGCTGAGGCAGGAGGATCACATAAAGTCAGGAGTTGACCATCCTAGGCAACAAGTAAGACCTGATTTCTGCCAAAAAACATTTGTAAAAATTATCTAGGCTTGATGGCAGGTGCCTGTAGTCCCCGCTACTCAGAAGGCTGAGGTGGGAGGATCACTTGAGCCCATGAGTTCAAGCCTGCAAATGATCTATGATCAAGTGACTACTCTCCAGCCTAGGCAATAGGGCAAAATTCTGCCTCAAAAATCAAATGAAACAGAGATTAGTACAAACTGGTTGTTTGTACCCTCACAATAACCTGAAATTAAAAAATTAAAAATAAAACAAAACAAAACAAACAAAAAAATTCTGAAACTTGGATCTAATTCCCAAATACACTGATTTCATTGGACTCATCGGGTGCTGGCCTGGGCCATGGGATTGTTGAAAGACTTCCCAGGTGATTCTAATAGGTAGCCAAGGTAGAGAACTGCTGCATTTGAGGGAGTTCTTTCCCAAATTCTTTACTCAGTGCATGAGTCCTGGAGACGGCTATAATTCTGAAAGTGGAAGATCTTTGCCCAGAGCTCCACATACTCAGGAGTTATCCTTGGTAAAAGGTAAAAGAAGCATACTCACTCCACCTTCTCCTCCCTGTTTGTCATAAATGAAACAGGTGGAGGCAAGTATTCAAGTGCTAAGAACACACATTTCTTATCTTACAGATTCTGTGTCTCCCACCCCATAAACATATCACATGAATGCATTCCTTGAGTGGGGTGTCCCTGCTGATTTCTTGGCCATGAAAAAGGCTCAAGAAGAGATGAGGTGATAGGTGGGAGAAAAGTAATCTTGGCATCCAGGAATGCCCACAATTTATAGGCCTCCTGGATGAAAAACAAAACAAAACAAAACTGGATTGCCTTATTGAATACCTAAGGGAACTAGCAGCTTTTTGAAATACATTATTTTGTACCTTAGGGACATAACTATTAGTAATTCTTCATAACTGCAGTTAATTATCATTAATAACAACCCAAGGGCCAAAAAAGCCCTACTGGTTACATTTAATTCAGAGAAAATTAATAAACATTAGTCTTTTCAATAAGTACCTCAAAGTGAAAAATTATGGTGATCATAATTTTTGTTTAGAATTATCAGTATTTATTGAACAGTAAGTTAGATCCTACTTGGAAAGAGGCAAATATATAATTTACATGCTTGGTACAAATAGAGGGAAACATATTTGCTATGGTTTGAAGGGTTGAACATGTTCTCCAAAAGTTCATTTGTTGGAAACTTATTTGCCATTGTAACAGCAGTAAGAGGTAGGCCTTTAAGAAGTGATTACATCCTGAGGTCATTGTCCTTGTGAATGGATTAACGCAGTTATCTTAGAGTGGATTAGTTATCCAGGAAATGGGCTCCTGATAAGAGAAAAAGTTTGGCCCCATTTTTCTCTGTGTTTCATTTCTATTTTCCATCTTCTGCCATGGGATGACCCTTGCTGGGTTCCAGCGCCATGGTCTTGGGCTTCCTAGTCTGCAGAACTGTGAACAAAATAAATCTCTTTTCTTTATAGATTGCCTGGTCTGTGGTATTCTGTTATAGCAGCAGAAAATAGATTAACACAATATTTAAGATGACATTTAAGAGGAAAGAGATGTTATAAAAAGCCCACACATCTGGCAACTATCAATGGTCAGTTAAAGAAAGGTTATTTTAAGACTTAAAGGAGAAAAAAATAGCTATCTTTATGGAATGGGTAATATGTTTTCATATTTAGATGATTTGCTCAACTAGAGGAGTTTCCACAGCTTAGAGCATTAGTGCATTCATGAAAGCTGGGAATAGGACACACATTTTCTCACAGAGGTCACTGACTCAGGTCTTATTTTGGCAACTAGTTCAGCCTCCTGAGATTAGGTATTGTATTCTAGTCTATATGAATTCCCCCATAGCATGAAGCATTCACTGGGTTCTCAATAGGCATATAATATATTCTGGCTCTCAATTTCATAAGGAACATTGGTGAAAACAATGTTTAAGGGAAAATGAGCAAAAGAGATTCTATTGGGATAATGAAAATATTTTAAATCTGGATTGTGCTGATGGTTGCATAATTTAGTAAACTTACTAAAAATCACTTAATTTTACAGTGAAAAAAGGTGATTTTATATGTAAAACTAATGTATTTTAAAAGGGGGGTATGAAATGAAATGTGTTAATAATGAAGTGGAATTCATGTGACAGTAGGAAGCTACTCGTACCAGACAGTATCATTGATGTGAAAAAGGAAAAAGATGATGAAATATGATGGTTTCCCGTGAATGGACAAGGAAAGGAGCAAATAGTTGTTACGGAGATAGGGAAGTACTATTAAGAAGGAACCAACCACTGTTAATGTGGATGGGAGTGCTGACGCTGTGTGGGGTGCTGCACCAACACGGGGGACGCAGAGACAAACTGCAGTACACGGTAAATTCCATAATGGAGCCTCACGTGGCATGTTAAGGGAAGACACAATCAGAACATTACAGCTGCCCAAGTTCACACAGGAAGAGAGGTTGAAGGTAGAGGTCAAGCCAAGGTCATCTCACCATTAACTCAGGATCCCAAGTCTGAAGAAATGTTTCTAAAACTGTGCTGAGGATTACTACTTGTATCCAACATCTGTTCTCCCTTTTATGATAATACATCTTCTGACTTTTAGCTGCACATATGACCAGAAGGCCAAGTCATAGTGTGGCAGAAAAGGCACATTTCCTTTAAGGACCCAAGAACGTGTAAGTCTCATTTCCCTAACATCCCAATAGCCAGAACTTAGTCTAGTGACTAAATCTAGCTGCAAAGTGAAGGTTGAAATTTAAAGAAAAAGGCCACCTCTGGGCAGGTGGGAACAGCATGACCCCTAAATTGCCACCATGCCAGCAGTGAGCTATCTACACCTGAAGTTTTAGGAGACAAAAATACCCTCTCTTTATACTCCAATCACTTCATTTGGCATCTCTATGTCCCACAATAAAGCCTAAATTCTGAATAATTAAAAGAATAATGCTCTCCAGGATGAAAGTAATCATACAGACATGTTTCCCAGGTCATCCATGTGACATACTCTGGTAAGAAGTGGTCTTGTCCATTGCGTAATACACACGAGGCGAGGGCTCTCTACGCACTGACTGCCAAGAGGTTGGGCACAGACAAGCTCATTGGCAGCCAGTGATTTTCTTTTTCACTAATTCTAGGTAAAGAAAGGATATAGAACTTTTCTCTTTATCAAAAAAAGGGAAATGAGGTAAAGGCAATTGGACCACAATGAAATACTTTCTCTCAATATTTTCTCTGTTACCTGACTAGAGGCAAATTAAGAGTAAAAAAATAGATGCAACTTTTCTTTTAGATTCAGCGGTTTAGGTTCAGTACTCTCAAAGGTACTACCACTGCATGTTGTTCCCATCCAATTCTAAGATTTTCTTATCATGGTATAAACTTCTAAAAATGTGGAAACCAGGATATAAATGTTAATTGGTATCCAAAACACTCATATTTCTTGTCAAACTTGACTAAAAAAGGATCCTGTGAAGACATTCCCCTTATCCTCACTAGGGGAACCAAGAGTTTTCCACCAATGTAGCACTAGGCAGAAACAATGATAAAAATGCCTCCACACTTAATAATATTTCGATAAATGTGTGGAATCCCAGAAAAAATTCTATACCTCTGCAAATATACATATAATAATACATAATAATAAACACATGTTTTATTAATGTAAAACATTTCTAATATTAATTCACTATATATATATATATATATATATATATATTTTTTTTTTTAAAGACAGAGTCTCACTTTGTCTCCCTCAGTAGAGTACTATGGCATCACAGCTCACCGCAACCTCCAAATCCTGGGCTTAGGCCATCCTCTTACCTCAGCCTCCCAAGCAGCTGGGACTACAGGCATCCACCACAACACCTAGCTATTTTTTGTTGCAGTTTGGCCACGGCTGGGTTTGAACCCACCACTCTTGGTATATGGGGCTGGTGCTCTATCCATTGAACAACAGGCGCTGCCCTAATTGACTAGATATTGATTGTTGTAAAAATATAATGGAAATACAGATTAAGACAGAAGGTATCTAAAACAATTCCTAGTTTTCTGGCTTAAACAATAACAACATTCATTCAATCAAACGGCAATGACACAAAAAACATTGCAAGGAGAGTAAGTTTTAAGGTGGTCATTAATTACATTTTTATTTCGTTCAATCTGGGGTATATTCTTCTCTCCCGAGGGAGATTTTAGGTAGATACCTACATAATGGCTTTGGATACAAAGAGAGGTTTGGCATTGAAAAATATATTTGAGAAAGAGGAACAGAGAATTAGACAATAAGGGACAGAATGCCTACTTTTGAGGAGCTCTTACATTTAAAGATTTAGAAAAGAAAATGAAACGGTGCAAATAGGAAGACAGGAAGGAATCCAAAAGAAAAGATTTCAGGGATACCAATGGGAAAAGAATGCTTCAAAACTGAGGTACCTTTTTAGTTAGACTGGCATCTGAGAAGTCAGGTAAGATACTCAAGATTTAAAATATTCATTAGACTTAGTGACATGGAGAGCATTACTTTGGTTTAATAACAGTTATTTCACCACTAAATCAAATGTTAATTCTCCTAACATATGCTATGCAATTCAGTCTTTCTCTTTGGGAATACCTTAAAGAGACTTTTTTAGAAGCAAATTCATCTGAAAATTGGCAAGATCCAAGAAATCAAAAATGGACAAGAGAAATACAAAACCTCTGAATCACAAAGGGTTTTGCAAATCTAAAAGGTTCTCTCTCTTCTTTTCTAGTCCTTAAAATAAATTATATTCATTTACTCAGTGAACATCTATTGAGCACCTAACATATGCTAGTACTATGTTTGGGGATGGGGATAAAAAAATGACAAAGTTAGTGCTGTCCTTGCCCTGACTATCCTTAGGATTAAGGGGGTCAGGCAGTTAAATATAAAGAAAGGATCAACAGTGTCAACAGTGTGATAAAGGATATGGCAGAGCTAAGAGTTCCATGTGAACACGCAGGAAGAATACTCAGTCCAGTCCTAGGAGATCAGGGAACGTTTCTGAGGAGCCTTGTGGTATGAACCTCAGTTAGCCTAAGGAGGAAGAGGAAGAGCAGATTAAACAAAAAGAATAGAACATGCAAAGACCCAGAAACCGAGAAGATCACAATGGCTTTAAGGAATAAAAATAAATTTGTGAGTGTATGCATGTGCTATATTGTGGACTATGAAAATGGGGAGATGAAGCCAGAAAGTAGACACGGTCTAGTCTGCAGAACCCCATATCATAAGAGCTCATAGAGCTGTGAGAAACATGCAGAGTTCTGGGGTAAGTAACAACATGAGTTGTCCTTTATTTTTAGGACAATCATCCTGGCTATAGTGTATAGACCATACAAAAGGGGGCCCTAACAGGAAGCAGGGAGACCACTGAAAACTCCTTCTTAGAGCTCCTTCCATCCAGCAAGGAGATGATGGTCTTTGGTAAGAGATGATCAAGCCATGTTGTCCAAAATGGTAGCCACTGGCAACCTGTGTCTATTAAAATGTGACTAACACAAATTGAGGATGGAAATTTTCCCAATATTTTTTATAAAGACTATACACTGAAATAACACATTTTAAAAATAGTTTTATTGTTGTAAAATACACATAACATAGAATTTATTATCTTAATTGCTTTTCAGTGTACGGTTGTATGATACTAAGTACATTCATACTATTTTACAGCCATCACCACCATTCAATTCTAGAATTCTCTTTATTTTCGAAACTGAAATTCTATACCCATTAAACAGTAACTCTCTGGCCTTCCTACTCTCTTGTCTTGGAAATACCACTCTACTTTCTTTCTCTATATTCTTGACGACTCTAGATGCCTTATATAAGTGGAATTATATAGTATTTGTTTTTATGTGACTGGCTTATTTCATTTAGCATAATACCTTTGAGGTTGATCCATTTTGTAGCCTACAAAGTGACAATTTTTTTTTATATATTGGATTAAGTAAAATATATTGTTCAAAAATTTCATTGTTTCTTTTTGCTTTTTCTGTAGCTCCTAGAAAATTAAAAATTTTATTTTTATTGGAGAGCATAGACTTAGCGACTTTGCCCTGGAAAATAGAGGAAAGTTCATGAATAAAGAGATATTGAGGACATGGGTTTGGTGGAACTCGTTCAAAAATTGCATATAAAGCATAAGGAAGAAGGAATAAATGATTATTCCCAAGCTTCTGAGTTGAGCAACTAAAATGAAAAGATGGTGTATTGTGGAAAGCCTGAAGATGAGAAAGCCTTTTGCTGTTTGTTCATATTTACTTATATATTTATGTATTTATTTATTTATCTTAGAGGCAAGATCTGGCTGGAGTGCAATATTAAGATCTCAGCTCACAGTAGCCTCCGACTCCTGGCCTTATGTGATCCTCCTGCATTGGCCTCTCAATGTCCTTGAATTGCAGGCATGAGCCACCACACCTGGCCTATTTTTATTTCTTTAATTAATTTTAATGGACATATAGTAATTATATGTATTCATAGGGTACATAGTGATGTTTCAATACATATGGTATATAGAGTTCAGATCAGGATAATTAGATGTTTCTATTTTAAGACAGAAGAGGATTCCAAACACTTGAATGAAAATATGGAAGAATCAGAGAGAGTGAGACATAAAGTTATATGAAAAGTACACTAAGACCCTCCCTTAAATAGAAGGGAGACACACCTACCTCATCGTAGCAAAAGAAAAGCAGGAACAGATGGGTTCTAGTATGTAGTTAATTTTATAGATTTGGAGATAGTAGGTTGAAGGCATTCCCATAAAAAAGCCTTCTATTTTCTCTGCAAAAAAAAGAGTTTATCTAACTTGCCTTAAAGCCAACTTATTGTGTTTAAAGATTTAAAGGAAGTGGAAAAACTGTAAAGAACTGGATGGATTCCCAGGCAGCACTGACACCCAGATGAGGCTCGAGGGAGGACCACATGGATCCCTCCTTCAGCCTCACCACAGAGGAAGGACATGGCCAGATGGCCTGGCAGGAGATCCGTTAGGTGTCTGTGGCACAAAACAATGGCGCTAGGAAGTTTGGAAACTGACGTGAGTATGACTGAAGACTATAACCTGAGTATGAAGGTGGAAGCTCAGATTTTCCTGAAAGGAAGTACGGAGAGGAATGGGTTGACTTCATGCTTAGAGAATTCCTTGAAGTCAATCAGAGAGTTGTGGTCAGTGGGATATTTGAAATAAATATTTCCAAGATGAGGGTGATAGCATGGTTCCAGTGTGGATACCAAAAGTGGAAGGGAGGTATGGTCAATAAAAATGAGAATATCAAGGAATTGAGAGACTTGAGACATTCACAAGGATCTTTAATTCACCTGAGCTGTACAGAAAGGTCTCGGTGGAGCTGGCAGTGAACCAGATACATATAATCTTTAAGGAATGGGGCGGGGGCCTAGTGATAGGAGAAAGGTAGATTTACAGCACAGTAATTATCCTATAAATGTTAGTTTCTTTTAATAGTTCACATACAAATTAAATGATTCTATTTTGTAAACTCACATTAGAATAATGTTCCATCCTTCTCTCCAATATGCCTCTCTCTCTCTCTCTCTCTCTCAGGATGCAACACTCACATATACGCCTCCCTACCAACATACATGAATCCAGTTCTTTAGGCAAAAGTGTCGCAGAGAATTTAGGGAAAATGTGTTAGATTTTTGCATTTTCTTTTTGTATTGCAGATAGAAACAGAAAAGATGTCAGTTTTTTAGCACCGGTAACAATAGAACTTCATCAATGTGCTCAAACAATAGCTTCTAAAGGTTAGGGGTAGGCCATGCTGGTATATGCTGAAAAAGCATTTTTAAAGGCAGATTTTTACAGTGAAAAAAGTGCTGAATTAAAAGTCAGAAGACCTGGTTTCCAAAACAATTGTTCAATTATCAATTGGGCGTTTTGAGGCAAAACATTTAACCTTGATGAATCTCCGCCTTCCCATCTATAGAAAGTGGGTGGTTTTTAGAGCTCTTACAACTCTCCAAAGTCTTCCTGAAAATTCTATAAGAAAATGTACCAAAAATGCCTTTATAGATTGTTAAATGCTCATATTAATTCTCATCTGAGGGCACTCCTCACCTGGCTTTAGTGAAGACTTTTTGCTCATGCTTCTAATTATCCTGATAGTATTTATGTTCATAGTGAAGATTTAGAACAAATTATGATTTCTGAAGGATGAGTTTTTAAAATTGATTATTCTGAACTTTTATGGGGTTTCTTTGTTGCATTAGGGAAAATAAAGTATATCATCTCTCTTTGATCCCTTAAAAAATGTGGGTCATTCATTGGAATCACTTGAGATATTAGTGTATAATGCAGTTGTCTATATCCATCACCTAGAGATTCTACTTTTTGTCCAGACCTCAAGAATCTGTTTTTAACAAGCATTCTAGCAGACTTGACACACACTGAAAAATGTTTGTAACAATTTTGTTGAGATAGAATACACAATCCATAGAATGTACCTATTACAAGTATGCAATTGAATTTTTTTTTTTTTTTTATCGAGCTTTTTTTTTTTTTTTTGAGACAGAGCATCAAGCTACATCACAGCTCACAGCAACCTCCAATTCCTGGGCTCAAGTGAGTCTCTTACCTCCGCCTCCCAAGTAGCTGGGACTAAAGGCGCCCGCCGCAACGCCCAGCCATGTTTTGGTTGCAGCCGTCATTGTTTGGCAGGCCTGGGCTGGATTCGAACCCGCCAGCTCAGGAGTACATGGCTGGTGCCTTAGCCCGTTGAGCCACAGGCGCTGAGCTAATTCAATGGCTTTTAAGTATACTCACAGAGTTGGGCAATCATCACTGTAAAATACGAGATGTTTTGGTTTAGGCAAAAGTTTTATGGAGACTGAGGCTTCTCTGTGGTCAATGTACAAAGAATTCTCTACCCTATTCCCAAGTATAAAGAAAGATAAAAGACACAATCATTGCATGCCACCCCAGTCATCTGCTTCTAAAGCACTGGCGGCTTCCTGCTAAACAAATTGACTTCATTTTACAAAAGGGTTAGGAGGTACTATATAGAGAATACAAGTGCTTCATGAGTAGAGGACTATGGGATTTTTCTGTTTCCTGAAAATTAGGTGAGACTTGTCCTTCTCTTTCCAGTCTATGGATCAGAGATAGTTGGAAATGGGAAAGAATCATGATTAGTCTAATGTTCCTTGGCTCCTGTTAAAGTTCTTTTCTCTTCTTAAGATTCAGGATCAATGCCACTTCATAATACCTTTGGACGGAACTTGCCATTCATTAGCTTATCGACATTTTAGTTTGCTAGCTTCCAGAACTCCATTGTTGAGTCAGTTACACCTCTGTTTAATTAGACGGAAAAGACTTTTAAATAAAAACACTTAATTTTTCCCATAAATGGTAAAGTGTGAGCCACAGACAGCCAAGGCTTTAGAAAGAGTCACAACTCTATTTAGGCCGATGCTTTGGATATTTTGCAAAATGCTTTTCTTATTCCAGGGAGAGAAAAATTCTCTAGAGAGAGCATGTTGGAAAAGTTAGATAGTTTTTTTCCCCTGGTTTTCACAGGAAAACCAGTGTGGTAAATTTAGTTTACAATGTGGTAAATTTCTCAAACACCATATTCATTTGTGAGTATAATACATATGTATATGTCTGTGTGAATGTGTCCTGATACACCTCTAGGCCTCTTTTCTCTTCTGCTGGAACCGATAACCAATCTAAGAAAGGTTCATATCAACAACATCTGAGTTTGATTATGAAGGATGGTTAAAACAACAAGAACAAGCCCACAAACTCTTATAGGTGGTTTAGAGTCCTTCCTTTTTACTGATGAAAAAAACTAAGGTCCAGAGAGATTGGGTAACCTTGAACCAGAACACACTTTCCTGCTTTCCTTAGAGGAGGTAGTTGCACCTTTAGTGAAGGTTATCTTTGGTTATAACTAAGTGCTTTTCTGAATATGATTTCAGGATTTCTCTTCAGTAAGCTATAATGAAGGAAGTTTTAGCCTTTGTTAATAACCAAGTATGGTATTTTCAGGATCGTGATGTTAAATAAAAGTAGAGCGCAAGTTATGTTTTAGTTTTTTTCTTTTCCATGATGCTAAAATAAAGAGTATAAGTTGTGTTGTAAAACTGGTTATTTTCCTTGGCTGTAAACAAAGATCGTCGATTCAGTATGAAGCTTAAAGTATCTATGAATAGTTTCTAAATCCCAGCAAGTTCTGTCTAATATTGTTCAAACTGCTGGTAATATTGTCACATATGGATCCCATGTTGGTTTAAAGCACATGCCCCCACAACATTGCCCTTGTTTATATGTCTTGCAGCAGCCCCTAGTTCCAGGAAATACTTTGTCATCATGCACTTGACAATTTTTGGTTGCCATCAACCACGTCACAAACTTAACACTCAGCTTTCCCAGTCACTCTTTCCAAGGACCCAACTCACCTCTTTCTGTTTGGGTTTCCATGCTGACATTTAGAAAAACAACAGTCACTCGACTCATAAAGCCCTTTCTCTATGTTCTGTACTAATTTTAATATTGACTTTCTTCTAAAAGCTCCAAAATATTTTAAGAATTTTTTTCCTTTTTTTGCAAGATTTGAGCTTCCAAGCTTGTATTTTTTAAGTGCTTCCAATTTTTTTCTTAACATATGTTGCACGAAGTCTGTCCTATTAACAGAACTCACTCCTCTTCCAAATAGGATAAAAATTCAAAGATTTAGCCTTTCAGAGAGCATTTCTAGGTTGTACAATTAATTTGAGATTTGTGTTTAGCTCAAATCACTTTGTTTAGATTAGATTCTCCCATGTCTCTTATCTATAATTGTCAAAGATTTTGAATTCAAATCCATTTCTGGAACACCCAATTTAGTGTGTATCTGGGTGGTGACACATTTCTTTGTACTCATAAGGACAGTAAAAGATTTTTTAAAAATGAACACACCAGTATAACATTTGATTCTAACATTTCTTAAGCAGCTCTCCTTTCCTTCCCCCTCCCACTCAGGAAACTCTACTTAAAATTATAAGATTGGATACACGTGTATAGCAAATTAAGAATTTTCAGGAGACATTATAGTGTGCTATTTGGCACTTTAACACTAGAATCAAACTGCCTAGGATCGGATCTCAGCTCTGTTATTTCCTACCTGTGGGACCTTCAGAAAATTACTTTTCTCTCTGTGTCTTAGTTTCTAAATAAGATTAACAAAAGGTATATGCAGATTGAATAGTAACTATATAAAAATTGCTTGGAATAGTGCCTGGTATTTCGATGGTATTTGGGAGTAACACATATTTGCTATTTCTAAGCTGTATTAAACAGATTAAAATACACAGATTAGTTACTAGAGATATGGATATGAGAGAACTTGAAAGCTACATACATTAATTCCTTGGGATATATAGATAGGATAATTTGAGAAGGAACTGTTTATTGCTTTGATTTTTACTTGATTTTATTATTTGTTTTATTAATTGCCTTGAAGAATTTTCCTCCTTACCTTGAATTACAACTTGCATCATAAAGAACTAATCCTAAAGTAGAAGGTATTTAAAGATTCTTCTGTGGATGTTGTGATTATATTCTGCTTAAATATCCATTTTGTAATGGTATTAGGATTTGGATGATATCTTTCCCAAATGATTTTGACTTATTTGAGCCATCATGACTCTAAAATTCTACCAGACAAAAGTGCCAGAAAATTCTGGAGAGGTTCACTAGGGTACAACATGGGAGAGGGCAGGAGTGACGCCCCTAACCACTGGGAAGGCACTTTATCAACTCTAACCATATCTGCCACAGACTTTTGTTCAGACTTGAAGCTGAAACATAAGTCCAGAGTGTAATTCATGATGATGAATTCTTGATGTACCTTGTTTCGATTAAGTCAAAAAGTTCGTTGCTACTGGCAATAACCCAACCATCACAGTGAAAGTTTCTGCTCACAAGTCCCCTTGATAGTTGTTGAAATATTTAAGCAACTGACAGGATTTTACCTGTTTATTAAAGGAATGGTCAGAAAGCATGATTTATAAATTCTCCTCTGGAGAATGAAGATTAAATAGGTTTAATTTAATGGAGACAAAGTATAGTGTAATTTACTATACATGTATACATGTTGTGAGCATATAAAGAGAATAGTGATGTCCCTAAAATGTTCAGATCCTAATACAGAGACTCTCTTGGGTTAAACAAGGGGTATTCAAAAAAGTTCATGGAAACATGGGTACTTAAAAAATTGCCCATGGATTTCAATTTTTTTGCACCAAAATAAACTCATATTAACTCATTATAACCTTTCTGAACAGGATCTACTTTGAGGCACTATGGAAGATAAGACATCAGCTTGAAAAGAGGCTTTATTGGCACAACATGAATTCTGCTAAAATTAAAGCAAGAACAAACTTTGAATTTATAGAGAAGCTTGAATGGAAGAATGGTGAAATCACTGATGCTTAAGAAAAAGTTTATGGGGACAATGACCTAGAGAAATTAGAAGTTTACAAATGGATAATTTGTTTTACGAAGGGATGAGATGTTGAAAATGAAGCCTGCAGTGGCAGACCATCTACATTCATTTTTCAGGAAAAATAATGTTATCACAATTGAAAAGAACTGATCAGTAACAGCAGAAATAACAGGCAACACTATAAGCATCTCTACTGGTTCAGCTTACACAACTCTGACTAAAACACTAAAGTTGTACAAATCTTCCACTCAATGTGTGCTAAAGCCATCATGCTCAGAACATCAGCAGGTAAGAGCAGAGCTTTCCACAGAAACTTGAGCAAGTGGCATCAAGTTCTCAAGCATATTCAAAGAATTGTAACAGGGAATGAAACACGGCCTTACCAGTATGATTCTGAAGATAAAGCACAATCAAAGCAATGACTACCAAGAGGTGGAAGTGGTCCAGTCAAAGCAAAAGCAAACTGATCAAGAGCAATGGTAATGGCAACAGTTTGGGGGATGCTCAAGGTATTTTACTTGTTGGTTTTCTAGATGACCGAAGACATAATAATATCTGCTTATTATAAGACTGGAGAAAGTTAGTGAAAGCGTTAGCAGAAAAATACCCAGGAAAGCGTCACTGAGGTTCCTCCACCACAAAGATGCTCTTGCTCATTCCCTTCATCACACAAAGGCAGTTTTGTGAGGATTTTGATAGGAAATCATTAGGCATTTATCTTTGTCTTGGTACATTTGTGTTGCTATAAAAAATAACAGCCTGGACAATTCATAAAGAAAAGAGGTTTATTTGGATCATGGTTCTGCAGGCCATGCAAGGAGCATGATGCTGGCATCTGCTTGGCTCCTAGTAAGACAAAGGGGAGCCAGTATGTGTAGTGATTACATGGCAAGAGAAGACGCACAGGGCATGGAGAAGGTGCCAGACTCTTTGTAACAACTAGCTCTTGTAGGAGCTAACAGAGAGAACTTACTTCTGCCCGGGGAGGAGATTCGTAAAGGATCCACTCCCATGACCTAAATACATGTATTTTATTATTCTTCATTGCATTATTTCCCCCTCACCCCCCAGTGGTAAGACAGAATTTATTTACAGAAAAGAATACAGAAAACACTAAAGCTCCTGGTAGAGGGAGAGAACTCAAGTGGGGAGAGAGAAGCATTCTCCGTTCCTCTCTCCATCTTTCCCCGTCTCCTCCTCTAGGCCTTTAGCCTCAGGGTATATATAGGTGTATGGGTTCCTTGGCCAGGAAACGAATGAATACAGTTCCTTCTGCCGGGGGTAGGGGGGGGTGGGGCAAGGTGAATGAATGTATCAATGAATGGATACAGTCCATTCATGGAATTGAGACCTAGGAAATTCACAAGAAATTGACCTAGGCATAGGAAATGGGGGTTCCACGTTTAGTCCTAAGTGTAAAGTGAAGGAGACACCAAGGTACAGGTGTCTCCTTCTTGCTGTATTTTCAAATGACAGAGAGAGAGAGAGAGATTTTCCAGTTTTTTCAGGGTACTAATTATATCCATTAGTAGTATATCCTTATGAGCTCATTTAACCGTAATTACCTCCTAAAAGCTTGTGTCCAAATGAAGTTACACTGGAGTTTAGGGCTCTATATTTATTTGGGGGTGGGAGCACAATTTATTACATAGCAATGGACCATAATTTATTTAACTAACTTCTGTTACTGGGAATTTATGTTGTTTCTAATATTTTCTTTAAGGTTGCTTTTAAGGGTGATCCAGAAGCAGCCCTCATTCAATATCTTACCAATGAGGAGGCCAGGAAAGCTATTTCTAGCACAGAAGCAGTTCTAAACAACCGATTCATTCGAGTTCTATGGCATCGGGAAAATAATGAGCAACCAGCACTACAGTCCCCAACACAGCTGCTCCTGCAACAACAGCAAACACTTAGTCACCTCTCACAGCAGCACCATCACCTGCCACAGCATCTTCATCAGCAGCAGGTGCTTGTGGCCCAGTCTCCTCCCTCGACGGTACATGGAGGTATCCAAAAGGTAATGTAATTCATTGGAAATAAAAGGTCCTCTATTCCAGTCCTCTAGATCAGTATGTCTCAATTCACAGTCCTTGGATTTTCTGTATCAGAGTTCATGGTTTGATCTGTAGATCAGCAGAATCTGATCTCCTGGGAGCTTCTTAGTAGTGCAGATTCTTAGAGGAAAAATGTAAATTCTTGGCCCTCACCCCATCCTACTATATCAGAATCACTAGGGGTGGTGCCCAGGAATTTGTGTTTCAATAATCTCTGTAGGTGATTATTATGTACCCCAAAGTTTAAGGAGTGGTATTCTATTTAGAATCACTTAGCTGGGTGCAAATTTCTGGACCTCGCCTTCCCAAACCTGTAGAGTAAATCTCCAGATATGGTGCCTATAATGTACATTTTTTAAAAGTACTGTTAAGTGATTTTTATAGACATTAAGGTGTAGTAACCATCATTGAACAACTCTGATTTAAAACTACTTCTTTATTTTGTGTTAGACTCAATCTCCCTTGTATCCACCCATGTGTCCTGCTTTTCCATGTAAATAAATTTTGTTCCTTTTTTCTTTTTTGGAGACAGAGTCTCACTGTGTTGCCCCAGGTAGGGTGCCGTGGCATCATAGCTCACAGCAACTTCAAACTCTTGGGCTTCAGTGATTCTCTTACCTCAGCCTCCCAAGTAGCTGGGACTACAGGTGCCCGTCAAAACACCCAGCTGTTTTTTGGTTGTAGCTCTCATTGTTTTTTGGCAGGCCTGGGCCAGGCTCAAACCTGCCACTCTGGTGTATGTGTCTGATGCCCTAGTGGCTGAGCTACAGGTGCCGAGTCAAATTTTGTTCCTTCTGAAACTGGAATAGAAGTTCCAAGATAATTGGGATATTGACTATTGTATTCAGTCTATCCCTAATACCTAAAATAATGCATGGTGCTTGCTACTCAAATGAATAGATTTGAATGAATAGATGAAGGAAGGAAAGAAAAAACTACCACTTATTAGGGCCATTTAAATATTGACAAAAATGATAATCTCCACCTACGTATTCTTATGTTTAGATTAAATATATTCAGATCTTTTCTTGAAAAAGTATTCCTTTTAGTACATAGCCTAAATTCTGTTTATTTTTTTGCTCATTTACATCTAAACTTTCATTCACCTTTGTTTGTATCCTACTTCATGTTAGGACCCAGAGATGAATGCTTCCCCTAGAGGCTGGATAATGTAGAAAAGAGAGATGCTATCACCTCTACAATTATTAGACCATGTTCTGTTAATGTACCCTAAGATTGCATTATATTTTTGAGGTGGTCATTTCATACTATTATTCATAGTAAGGTACTGTCAATTAAGACCCCTAAGTTTTTCAGAACATTACATACTGGAGGGCACATTTAAAATAATAGTTTTTATGCATGTCTATGAAAGTACTTTTTGTGACATTCCAAAAAAGTATGAATAATATAATCATCACTTCACTTAATAAAACTTTACAGATAATTGAAGCACCCTCTCATTCCCATTTTTTTATGCCATTTCTAGGCTTGTTTTTAAACCTTTACTGTATAAGTGTTTATTTTGTACGTGCAGATGATGAACAAACCACAGACATCAGGTGCATATGTTCTTAACAAAGTTCCTGTTAAACATCGTCTTGGACATGCAAGTGGTAACCAGAGTGACCCATCACACTTGTTGAATCCGTCTGGTGGTGCAGGAGAGGATTGCCAGGTATGCATTTCTGTGAACCTCAAATATGTGAGTCATTGCAAAGGTTTTGAGATACACAAAAATCAAGAAGCGGACACAAATGCAGCTCTCTCAGCAACACCAATAAGCTGAGCAAGTTGAAACTTGCATGAATGAATCAGAAAGGATGTTGTTGACTGTGTTTCTTGGAAGTGAAATAATGGATAATAACACAGTCTGTCCCAAAATTTTTATAGTGGCCCATGTATATTTAGAAACATTCAGTGAATTAACAAGGAACTTAACAAATTTATTATCATCCATATTTGTAATATCTGATTTCTTCAATCAAAATGAGTGTGACAGCTGGTCTATGTGTGGGAGAATACTTCCCTAATTTCAATCATGCAGTCAGAAATTTTCTAGTTAAATTTATTTTATACTCAAAGCTAAGTGGGAATTTGAAAATTTTAGCTATTAATAGGTAAATGTTTTCATTAGTTCATTTCTTTAATTATTTTCCTCTTTAAAATAATTAGGAATATAGGCCATTTGCTATGGCTCATGCCTATAACCATGGCACTCTGGGAGGCCGAGGTGGGTAGATTGCCTGAGCTCAGGTGGGTAGTTTGAGACTAGCCTGAGCAAAGTGAGTCTCTACTAAAAATAGAAAAACTAGTTGAGTGTTGTGGTGGGTACCTATGGTCCCAGCTACTGGGGTGGCTGAAGCGTGAGGATTGCTTGAGCCCAGGAGTTTGAGGTTGCTCTGAGCTATGATGCCATGGCACTCTACTCAGGTTGACAAAGTGAGAACCTTGTCTCAAAAAAAAAAAATTATATTTGTGTGTGTGTGTGTGTATATATGAAATTATAAATATAGTGAAGTATATTCTGTCACAATAAAACAAACTTAGAAATACATTTTAAGCCGTTCTTTTTGCTTTTAGCAGTATATCTATTTGATGACTCTCAAGTATGGTGATTATTGCAAAGATAGCTGAAAATAACTGAAAAAGAAGAGCGGGGGGGGGGCTTGCCTCTAAAATACTACACAGTTTCTTTTTTTTAAAATATAGTTTCCTTCCTTCCTTCCTTCCTCCCTCCCTCCCTCCCTCCCCTCCCTTCCTCCCCTCCCCTTCCTCCCCTCCCCTCCCTTCCCTTCCCTCCTTCCTTCTTTCTTTCCTTTCTGTCTTTCTTTCTTACAGAGCCTCAAGCTGACACCTTGGATAGAGTGCTGTGGCATCACAGCTCACAGCAACCCCTAATTCCTGGGCTCAAGCTAGTTTCCTGCCTCAGCCTCCCAAGTAGCTGGGACTACAGGCGCCCGCCACAACGCCCGGCCATTTTTTGGTTGCAGCCGTCGTTGTTTGGCGGGCCGGGGCTGGATTCAAACCCGCCAGCTTAGGTGTACGTGGCTGGCGCCTTAGCCCATTGAGCCACAGGCGCCGAGCCTAAAATATAGTTTCTGTATTTGAAACAATTTAATATTGGCCCATGAATAGACAGAGCAGTGGAACAAAATAGAAAATTATGGAAATAGACTCAATTACAAATGGAAATTTATTAAATGATAACAAAGTATTCCAAGTCAGTGGGGAAGTTAGACTTTTTGGTATTGAGATACCTGGATAGCCATTTGGAAAAAATAGTTAGATCCATTTTTTTTACATTTTACATTTTTGTTACATTATAAACCAGGATAAATTCCACATATATCTGAGATTTAGATTCTGATGGAAGTGCTAAATGATACCCCCCTCCCCATGGAAGGAAATTTGGCAGTATAGTATTTGGCAAAATTATGTGTGCATTTATTCTAAAATAATCTTTCTTCTAAGAGTCTATGCCAAAGGAATACTAGCCAGAATATGAAAAGACGTATGTGCAAGGCTAGTAATTATAGACTCTAAATTGCAAAAGACTGGAAACAACCCAAATGCTCATCTGTAGGGGACTGGTTACTTAAAATGTAGTTGTATATCTGTACAGTAGAGTATATATGCTGTCTTACAGAACAATGAGGAATATTTTTATATGTACCATGGAGTGATTATTAGGATATATTAAGAAAAAAATTAAATTGGAAGAGAAAAATGTAAAGCTGGGCACTATTGGTGTAAGGAAGTAAAGGTGGGAGCATTCTACAAATGCAAATATTGGTTTATAATAAAAAAAGAAAAAAATTAATTTAAATATGGTAACAGCAAGTATATAAGAAGCTTAGATGCCCTTCGACCATATCTTATTTTATAAGTTTGACTTGGAATCATGTCATAAATGCTGAATATAATTTATAAAATAAAATTAGAGCTCCAGTGGCGCAATCAGTTAGCACATGGTACTGACAAAATAAAATTAAATGATATAGAAGTAATCCCTATAAATTAAAAAGAAAAATGAAACAAGTGAACTAACATATCTTCATAGAGAGTGCTATAAAGCACAGTAATTTGTCTGTATATTCCTAATGGGATATACCCTGAAACAAAAAGCAGTGGTGGTGGCTTGGCGCCTGTGGCTCAACGGGCTAAGGCGCCAGCCACGTACACCTGAGCTGGCGGGTTCGAATCCAGCCTGGGCCTGCCAAACAACAATGATGGCTGCAACCAAAAAATGGCCGGGCGTTGTGGCGGGCGCCTGTAGTCCCA